>CM077645.1:130740002-130807502 GCA_039707465.1 Rhabdophis nuchalis
AACAAACTAACAAACAAAACATCTTTACATGGCTCCACATTTGATTTGATTCTCCATGCTGGACCAAGAAATAGTATGGAAAGTCACAGCAAAATGCTTGCAGCTTCCATGGCCTGGAAATCAGTCATCACCCCTTTTTTCTCATGGGTTGTTAATGAGCTTGACAAAAGCTGTTGAAAAAATCTGAAAGCTTATATAGTTTGTGTTTGCATAATTAAAAATATTAATGTAACATGATTCTAGATGTTTTGTAAAGTAAATGTTCTAAAATTATGCCCTTTAGATATCCACTGAACTGACATCAAAATTTAAAATTTTATTGAATGAAGGAATCAGCATGGGAAACAGATTTAAAATATCTCCATATTTTAACTGTTAGGAACATAAAAAATACAGTATCATAGTTTCCATCTAGGAGCTCTATGAAAGATTTAAACATGTGCATCACAGATAACGCAAAGAGCTCTATTGTGTTATAAACAATTCTTACTCTAAAGAAATTTTTGAAAAATGTTAAAGCCATTGCCTTGCAATAGAGTTCCAAGATCCATTTTCCCCAAGCCATAATTCTTAAACTTGTGTCCTTCTTGTGTTCCTATTAGGTCAGTGTATCTCAACCTTGGTGAGTTTAAGATGAGTGGACTTCAACTCCCAGAAATCCCCAGCCAGCCATGAAATCTGGGAGTTGAAGTCCACTCGTCTTAAACTTGCCAAGGTTGAGAAACACTGTATTAGGTAATTATGGGGAGACCTTAGTTATATTGATTGGCCCCTGTAATTCAGGTGATAGTCCATGACCAAAGTTGCCTTATCATATTTGGTTTGTTTGCTGATTTGACAGCATGGTATTGGAGAGAAAAATATAAAATAAGTTTGCATGTAGGAACAAAGAAGCATATTTCCATTCTTAAACCTGATTCTAGTAGGTAAGCGATCTAGGAAGGAGATTGTTCCAAGCAGCAGCTGAGACATTGCTGTAGACATTTGCTTATAGCAGAGAAAAATATGCATATAAGTACTTATAGCTTACATCTTGATGTTAAAGATACATTTAGCATTACGTTTTTTCCATTAATGAAAACTCTCTATTTCATATTTTGATTGAGTACACCAATTACTGAATATATTTACGCAGCCAGGCCAACATATCCTTCCTTGCTTCCTCAATGTGAGGTTTATCTTGAGGATTAATATCTTCTCTCTTGCGATGTACAAAGCCATGTGTCTGCCCAGGATATATTTTCACTTCAAAATCAACTTTGCATTGCTGTTCCAACTTCTTTGTTAGCTGAGTATACTGTAACAGAAAATTCCCTTTTATTATGGTATGAAATTATTTTCATCTTATGTCATATCCGGAGCCCCCTTATGTTCTCTCATCTCATTGGGAGTTGAGACATTTATGTCCTCAGCCTATATATTCCATACTTCCTGTGATATCCTGATCTTTATAGGTACAATAATTAAATAGAAATGTATTGCAATTCAGTATCCTGGGACTCAAATTCTATAGTGCCATTTTTGGATGAACTATTACATTTTGATGATTAACATGGGTTTACCTGATCACACAAGGAGGGTGCAGCTAAAGAGCCAAGATGGTGGCCAGAGTCCTAAAAGCCAATTATTCTGGTAAAATATGTCAATATAGTTGCATGATTATTTCGTTATATGCCCAGTTAAACTCAGCCAATTCAATTTGTGTCCTGCATGAAGCTTTAGAATTCTATATCTTAAATATATGAAAACTCTTATGATTCATAATGTTATTTTAAGTTTTGCACTAGAATTGCAAGGATGGCTTAGTTTGCCTTCTCACATTAATCCCAAACATTATTATTTCTGAATTCACAAAGCAACATTTCCCTCTTATGAAGCTGATTCTCACAGGGTTAGCCTCTGAGTCCCAAGACAATCTAAATCTTTTACAGAACAATGTTTCTTTCCAGACCCCTTGTTGAGCAGTGACTCTTTAAAAAAGGGGGAAATTGCTGGAATATATACAATAATATTACATTTAGGTATGTTTTGGGTCATTCATCCAGAATAGCCAGAACTCCATAAAGTGGAGAATTACAAATCTATTATCACTGATACAGTCAGAGGTGGTATGCTGCCAGTTTGCACCGGTTCAGGTGAACTGGTAGTGCCGGCAGCGTAAGGCTCCACCCACCCACCCAGACCTCATCAAGGACCTTCTGCGCACGCATGCGCTTCCACTACCAAACCAGTAGTGAAGAAAATAGAATAACATTACTGGATACATTTGATTGCTATACTACTTTTACATGTGAGATGTGATTCTAAATTCACTATCCAGAACAATATCTTACCTGGTCAAGAGGAATGTACTCATCCTTCTCTGCAACAATGAAAAATGTGGGATTTTTCAGGTTGAAATTATCCTCCATTAAATTGACAACTCCTAAAATATATTTGACCAAAAGCTATATTAAAACCAAATATATTAGTAGTAAATGGCATTGCAAAATTGCAAAATACATCCCTACGACCAATCCGCTCCCACAGAGAGGGTCTGCTCCAGGTGCCGTCAACTGGGCAGTGCCGGTTGGCGACGCCCAGGGGAAGAGCCTTCTTTGTGATGGGCCCAACCCTCTGGAACGACCTACCTCCCAAACTCCGGGTCATCTCGGACCTCCGCCTGTTCCACCAGCGTTTAAAAACGCATTTCTTTCATCAAGCCGGCCTAGCATGATTTTACTTGGCACTGCACTTCTTTTAGTTACCAAAGTTTTAATTATGGGTTTTAACTGGTTTTAGCGCAGGGTGGGTTTATTTAATTTAGTTTTAATTTTGTATATATTTTGTATTTATATTTTATTATCCATGTCCCGAGTCCCTTGTGGTGAGATGGGTGCGGGGTATAAATATAAACAATAAAACAATAAATAAAAAAAATAAAAAAACACCATTTTGTATCATACCAATAATTCAAATTCAGAGATATTACCGCCCAAACTATCCATTTATAGTATTTGTTTCACTTAATCTTCTGTAGATAAACATAGACTTGAAACTAAATTGTCTATATCAAGAGCCTTATAATATCATAGCAGGAATTGTCCATTAGTCCAGTCCAGCATACAATGTTCCTGTCAGAGTAAAAAGCAGGACAAGAAAGGACTCATGATTGATATTCAATCGCTGTTTGCCTTATAATGTGAATGCTGACTCTGCCAATAATTTTGCAAGACCCAAAATTCCTAGCATGGAAATAGATTTTTTAGGAAAACATATCCCAATCTATTTATATCAACTATTTTTCTATTATCTCTCATTCCCTTGAAAATAATAAACTGCACATACCGCAGATGGACACGGCTACAGAAAATATAAAATCGTTCAACATCAAATGATGTACAGCAGATCCACCCCAACAGAAGCCAATGATGCCTATCCTCGTCACATTACATTCTTCCTTCAAATATTTCAACACCACATCGATTTCCCTAGGTACAAAAATGTATGTCAGCAAAGAATCAACCAGAAAAATAGTAATAGTAAAAAATTGTAATAGTAATAATAAGCGCACAAAAATGGACCCAGGATAACAATTTCATGAATGAAAAGGGCTCCTTGTATTCACAAACACAAGGATCTAGTAGGGTAAAGGTGGCTGAAAGACACTTTTTAGATCAGTGGTAGTCAACCTGGTCCCTACCGCCCACTAGTGGGCGTTCCAGCTTCCATGGTGGGCAGTAGGGTTTTGTCCGATACTGAAGCACTTTTCTTTTTTAAATTTAATTGACTTCCCTACTTTATAAATCACCATTACTGTCGAACTGGTGGGCGGTTATAAAATTTTACTACTAATAGATACAAAAGTGGGCGGTAGGTATAAAAAGGTTGACTATTCCTGCTTTAGAGGTTCCCCCTTCCCCTGCAATTCTTTTATCCTGTCTTTCATCCAAACCACACAGAACAAGTTTTTAGATGGCTGCAAAAAGGAGCAGGAAGTACAAAGCTTGTATCTTTTACACCCCTTTGCTTTAGCTCAACCAAACTTTGCTAAGTGAAGGACATATAGTGACATGAAGTGAATGGACTTGGAATGAATTTTGGAAACCTACATAACAATTAGTGGCAAAGCTGTCAGGCATAATGTTTGGCCAGTGAAAATGAAGGTAAAAAGTACTTATAGTATATCAACCTAAAGGATTAGCATATTACAAGACAATAGTATGGTTTCACAGTTAGCCAGATATTTACACTGGATTTGACATTTTTAATCTACCTATCGAGATCTTCCCACCATGGATAGGCAGATGTTGTTTGATGGTATTGATGTAAGGTCTTCCAAGCACAATTGCCTTTTGCAGTTAACTAATGATTAGGGAAGGTCTTCAGCCGAAGGAGACCACGGTCCCTCAGACGACCGGGTGCGAGTCCCTCCTTGTGAAGTGGGGCTTAGGGAGGCAGATGGGCGTGTTAGTTGTATACCTGGCTCCTCGCTATGCAACAACAGCCCTGCCCGAGCTCCTAGAGGTGATAGCCGAGGCGGCGGTTGAGACCCCCAGACTTTTGGTCATGGGGGACTTTAACCTGCCGTCAGTAGACGAGACCTCTGGAGTAGCTCGGGAGTTCATGGCTTCCATGACAGCCATGGACCTGACCCAGGTAGTTTTAGGCCCTACTCACGAGGGTTGACACACCCTGGATCTCATCTTCGTCTCGGGACAGTGGAGTAATGATCTGGGAATAGGGGATCTAGTCATCACACCCCTGTCATGGACAGATCACGCTCTCCTTCGGCTGGACTTTCCAATCGCCGCACCCCATTGCGGGGAGGCGGAGCCGAATATTCCTATATGGTTCCGCCCCAGGCTCCTGATGGACCCGGTAAGGTTTCAGAGGGAGCTTGGGCCAATGCCTGTGGACTTGCCCTGTGACTCGACTGAGGACCTGGTGGCCACATGGTTAAGTGCGGCCACTGGGGCCTTGGACCGAGTCGCGCCCTTGCGGCCTCTCTTGCGGCGACGAGTCACCCAGGCTCCTTGGTTTACCGAGGAGCTGAGGGAGATGAAACACCACAAGAGACGCCTAGAGAGCAGATGGAGAGCCTCTCGCTCCGAAGCCGACCGAACACTAGTGAGAATCCATATTAGGACTTACTTAGTGGCGATAAGAGTGGCCAAACGTGAGTATTGTGCCACTCTTATTGCATACGCAGATAACCGCCCTGCTGCCCTGTTTGGGGTGACCCGCTCCTGCCTTCACCAGAGGCCGCGGGAAGCCCCTCTGCAGGGACGAGCAGAGGAATTTGGGATTTATCTGCAGGATAAAATCACTCGGATTCGGAATGAGTTACCCTCCATCGAGAGTGGTCCAGTCGGATTGTCCGAGGTTGGTCTTGAGGCTCCATTCTGGGAGGAGTTTGACTTTGTTACTACCGAGGATATGGACAGGTTGTCAAAGAGACTTAAGGCTACCACATGTTTATTGGACCCGTGTCCCTCCTGGCTTGTACTGGCATCCTGGGAGACGACACGAGGCTGGCTCCAGGGCATTGTCAACGCATCTTTGAGTGAGGGGTCCTTGCCTGCCATCTTGAAAGAGGCGGTAGTGAGGCCCCTCCTCAAGAAGCCGTCCCTGGATCTAGCATTATTAGAGAACTTTCGTCCTGTCTCCAACCTTCACTTTCTAACGAAGGTTGTTGAGAGTGTGGTGGCCCAACAATTTCCGCGACACCTGGAGGAAATTGATTATCTAGACCCACGCCAGTCCGGCTTCCGACCCAGTCACAGCACCGAGACGGCATTGGTCGCGTTGGTTGATGATCTCTGGAGGGCGCGGGATAGAGGATATTCCTCTATCCTAGTCCTGTTAGACCTCTCAGCGGCTTTTGATACCATTGACCATGGTATCCTATTGCACCGACTGGAGGGGTTGGGGCTGGGAGGCACCGTTTTGCGGTGGTTCTCGTCCTACCTCTCTGGTTGGTCGCAATATGTGTTGGCAGGGGGGCAGAGGTCGGCCTCGAGGCCTCTCATTTGCAGAGTTCCTCAGGGGTCGGTCCTCTCGCCCCTCCTATTCAACACATACATGAAGCTGCTGGGTGAGATCATCCGTGGTATTGGGGTGGGATATCATCTGTACGCTGATGATACTCAGTTGTACATATCCACTCCAGACCACCCCAACGATGCCGTTGAGGTGATGTCCCGGTGCTTGGAAGCCGTACGGATCTGGATGGGTAGTAACAAACTCAAGCTCAACCCGTCCAAGACTGAGTGGCTGTGGTTACCGGCACCCCGGTTCAGCCAGATTACTCCATCTCTGGCCATTGGGGGCGAAACACCGGCCCCGTGGAGAGGGCGCGCAATTTGGGTGTCCTTTTGGATTCCCGGCTGTCAATGGAAGACTATGTGGCGGCCGTGGCCAGGGGGGCGTTTCATCAGGTTCGCCTGATGCGCCAATTGCGCCCCTTACTGTACCGGGCTGCCCTTCGCACAGTCACTCAGGCCCTCGTGACGTCCCGACTCGACTACTGTAATGCTCTCTACATGGGGCTTCCCTTGAGGTGCACTCGAAAGCTACAATTAGTGCAGAACGCAGCCGCGCGGGTGATTACGGGAGCCTCTAGATGCTCCCATATAACACCAATCCTGCGCGAGCTGCACTGGCTTCCTGTGGTCTTTCGGGTGCGCTTCAAGGTCCTGACGACCATCTTCAAAGCGCTCCATGGCTCGGGACCTAGTTACATGCGAGACCGTCTCCTGCCCCATACATCCCTACGGCCGATTCACTCCCACAGAGAGGGCCTTCTCAGGGTGCCGTCGGCCGGACAATGGCGACTGGCGACACCCAGGGGAAGGGCCTTCTCTGTGGCGGGCCCTGCCCTGTGGAACGACCTGCCCCCTGAACTCCGTACCATTACTGACCTCCGCCTCTTCCGTCAGTGTTTAAAAACACATTTGTTTCATCAAGCCGGCCTTGCATAGCCTCCGCTGTTGACTAGTTTAGATAGTTTTAAAATGGGGGGTCTTAATTGGTTTTTAGCACAGGATTTCATATTTAATAAGCTTTTAAAATTTTTATATTTTTGTATTGTTTTGTATATTATTTTAATTTTCCTGTGCGCCGCCCTGGGTCCGTTTAGAGAAGGGCGGGATATAAATCGAATAAAATAAATAAAATAAATAATGGTGATTTTACCAATGTTGATGATGTTCAAGTGGTATTCCAGATGTTTTAGGATTTTTACCAAATATACCCATTTCTATTTGTACTATCTTTGCTTTCTCTTGCCACAGTTATTTGACTTCTATTTTGATATCTTTATACTTTGCGGTTTTCTTCAGTTCTTTCTCTCCATTGGTAGAAACATTTCTGATATAACTGAAATTATAGAGTATATTATAGACAGAGATTCTGTCTATAATATACAGCTTGAGCTTCATTTCTTATTTTCTTGACTACAGCTGTTATTTGCTGCTTTATTATTTCTCAATGGTTTCTTGAACTTTCTTCTCTTGAGTGACATTTGTTGCTAAGATATTTTTTGGTCTTCTTGGTCTTCAACTTATTTTCTTTCATCTGTTCTAGCTTGCTTACATCTGATCTTAGCACGTTGATCTTATTTTCCAACCTGATTTTTCATTTTACTGTTTACTTTTTTTCTTGTTTGTTGATTTTGCATCCAAGATCTTCAGTTATATTTGTAGTTGTGCTATATATCAATGGTTTGTTTCTTGCAGTGAGGTGGTTTTATATTTGATATTACACTATTGGCAGCTTTTAATACTTGTGCCAGCTGTTTCTTTGGAACAAGCTTCAATATAGGCAATATTTTTGCAATTGACTAATGGAGACTTTTGTCAGTGCCAATGCTGTTTAAGTGTATAATTACATCTGTCTGTCTGTCTGTCTGTCTGTCTGTCTGTCTGTCTGCCTGCCTGTCTGTCTGTCTGTCTGTCTGTCTATCTATCTATCTGTCTATCTATCCATTCATCCACCCATCCATCCGGTGAGAAGAGATGGATTGGGTTATTGGGTGGGTTGGACTGAAAAGGTGACTGCCCCCAAGCCAGTCTTTAGGTCCAATTTCATACCTAAAGAAGTCTTAGAACTCATAGTCTCCTGCTTTCTAGGCCAGCACCTTAACCATTTCTACTAAACGGTATTTTTCAGAACATTTTGCTAAAGCTGGCTGAAAAAAGTGTAGGGGATATGAGATAAGATATATTAAAATCTGCAGGATCTGAAGAGGGTTTGTGTGTGTTTGTATGTTTTGATAGAAATGTGTGTGTGTGTGTGTGTGTGCGCACGCGTGTGTGTATACAAAAAAAAGAATAAATTCCTTTCAAAATAAAGTCTTACCTATCTATATTTTTGGGATCTCGTTCTTTTAGCCATTCATTTAATTTAGACTTATCATTAGATGGTTTCCAAGGTTCTTCACCCTTAAAAAAGTCTGGGCAAATTGTACTGCACAAAAAATAAAAACAAAATAATTCATTAAAACCTTTCTTATTTAATAGTCATCTATAATGCAGAGAATTCCCTCCCTTTTACAAAAATTTGTTGGGAGAAAGAAACATTAACATGTCTTAAACAATGAGAGTTGTTAAATTGGATGACTAGCAAATAAATAAATAAAGCCTAACCCCATATTCAACACATGCTTTCACGATAGAAACAGAAACTGTATTATTGTCATTAGGTTAAAATACATGATTGGTGTAGTGGTTGATCTGTATGAATGCTGATGCATGGCTATAAGTTGCATAACTAACCTATGTCAGCAACTATCTTGATTTCACTATAGTGCATATAAAGAGAAAAATTCCTATATGGAAAATCATCCCAAAGATCTCCTAGAGGAACAGGATAACCAACAGATCAAATGACAGGGTAGATATATGTAGCTAACTGCTTTTAAATGCAAATATGAATTCATATCCTATATAGGTTGTCATGCATAGTATTACTTGCTCTTTGCAAGTAAATATTAGCTTACTCAAGTTGATAACTGATAATCAGTCAATCACTCGTTATTGGCCATTTCCAAATAGGTTTTATTTTAATAAAGCTAACAATCACCAGGTAAATTAGCTCCATTGTTATGTTGTATTTCATATGATGTGCTATGATTCTACATATCTATTCAATTACATATATATATATAAGTTTGGACATACGAACAACATATAAATGAACAAGTTAGAAGGCATCTTGAATTAAGAATCACACTACATAGAGGAGAGATAATTATGATGGGGGGAAAATAAAATCGATTTCTTACATGTATCCATTGGAAGCAACCAAATCAGTAATATATCTAGTATTTGGAAGTTGCCATCCAAATATGTCATGAATCACAAGTACAGCTGCAGCTGTCTTAAAAGAGGGCTTCTTCACATAGGCCTTAATATGCTCAATTGACACTTCACATCCAAGTGGTTGATAATCAAATACATCTCCAAGGTCACATGGACAAAATTTAGGCTTCTCTGCCATCTGTAAATGTAATGGAACACATCTGGGAGACAATTCTTTAGCGTGTTTGAAGATGACAGGATGCACGCATATACCCTGTAACTTACAGATTTAAAAATGGAACTACTTATAAGCCTTGTAACTGATCATTACAATAATTTACCAATACAGTAATATATTTAGAATTAGACACCCAAACCAAACATCCCAAAACTGCTTTACTTTTCAATTGGGTATGGTAATACAAGATGCATGTTGAGTGTCTTAATGAGAAAGAGACAGATCAAGATTTATTGTTTCTGGATATTGTATGAAGCAAATTAAGAGAAAGATGCCACAATTGGGATACACATTTTTTTAAAAGCTTTATTATTTAGAAATGCAGAGAAGTAAGCTGAGTGTTGTTCTTTGTTCTTTGACTTAACTATGTATAGGAGAGAGAGTGGGGGAGGAAGAGGGGGGTGGGGGAGAGAGATGATCACCTCTACACAACTTTAGAAAAACTGCTGCTTTCTACAAAGAAACACTAGTCAGAACAAGTGAGAACAAGTTGAAGACTTGTATATATATATACACACACATATATGCTGGCATAGCTGGCTTCGGGGATTTTCCCGTGTATAAGGCATAGAAATGTTATTGCAACGTTTCGACAAGATCTCACTTGTCATCATCAGGCAGGCTTCTGTATGTGTCACAGACAGAAGCCTGCCTGATGATGACAAGTGGGATCTTGTCGAAACGTTGCAATAACATTTCTATGCCTTATACACGGGAAAATCCCCGAAGCCAGCTATGCCAGCATACCTATACCCGTGAAAATCTACGAAAACAAATATATATTTGTTCAGGGTCCCTTTAAGGAGAGGAGACTTAACGTCATCCCTCTCTGCCCTTCGACTCAACCTAGAGATCATCCAGACAGAGAACCAATTAGATTACTGCTGTGTGACATTTTTTAGATATGTGTTAGATTTTTTTAAATCTAACACATATCTGGGTTCAAATCCCAGTAGAAGGAGTATGGCCAGCTGAAGAAGGCTAATAAGCCTGAAGTGGATCCATCCTGGTCTCTTTATTTTCAGCCCTTAAAAAATCTAACACATATCTAAAAAATGTCACACAGCAGTAATCTAATTGGTTCTCTGTCTGGATGATCTCTAGGTTGAGTCGAAGGGCAGAGAGGGATGACGTTGAGTCTCCTCCCCTTAAAGGGACCCTGAAACAGGAGCTGTGATAATTATCTCTCATTTAAGAGTCCCGTAAATTGGCTGATATATCAGGGATACTGGATAGCTCAAGGCATAGCGAAGCCTGTCTCATATGCTGGAAAGCACCAGTTCAAATCCCAGTAGAAGGAGTATGGCCAGCTGAAGAAGGCTAATAAGCCTGAAATGGATCCATCCTAGTCTCTTTATTTTCAGCCCTTAAAAAAAATCTAACACATATCTAAAAAATGTCACACAGCAGTAATCTAACTGGTTCTCTGTCTGGTTGATCTCTAGGATGAGTCGAAGGGCAGAGAGGGATGACGTTGAGTCTCCTCCCCTTAAAGGGACCCTGAAACAGGAGCTGTGATAATTATCTCTCATATATATATATATATATATATGCTAGATTTTTAAGGAATGATTTAATAATCTAATTTAAAAATCTAGCACATATCTAAAAAGACAGCAGCAATCTTAATAGGTCTCTGTCTGGATGATCTCTGGGTTGAGTCGAAGGGCAGAGAAGGATGACAAGTTTGTCTCCTCCCTTAAAATGGGCCTAAAAATAACAGGAGCTGTAAAATATTCGCTCATATATATATATATATATATATATATATATATATAATTTATTGATCAGCTCATAAAACTAACACACACACACACATATATATATATATATATATATATATATATATATATATATATATATATATATATATATATATATATATATATATATATATATATATATATATATGTAGATTTTGGTTTATTCGGGTCGTTTCCCGTGTAAAATTAAAGGTGTTTTTGCAACGTTTCGATGGGATCACCCCCATCATCATCAGGCTTCAGCCTTGGCTTTCTTTTTTTTTGCAAGAAAGCCAAGGCTGAAGCCTGATGATGATGGGGGTGATCCCATCGAAACGTTGCAAAAACACCTTTAATTTTACACGGGAAAAGACCCGAATAAACCAAAATCTACATACCTACACCCGTGAAAATCTACGAAAACATATATATGTAGGTCTTTGGTTGTTCGGGTTTTCTCCCGCGTAGAATTGGAAGTATCTTCACGACGTTTCGATGAAATCTCATTCATCATCTTCAGGCTGGTGCTTCGGGCTTGGTGCTTCCAGGAGCACCAAGCCCGAAGCACCAGCCTGAAGATGATGAATGAGATTTCATCGAAACATCGTGAAGATACTTCCAATTCTACGCGGGAGAAAACCCGAACAACCAAAGACCTACATACAAACACCCGCGAAAACCTCAGAAAACAAACATATATATATATATATATATACACACACATATGAGAATATTTTTACAGCTCCTGTTTTTTAGGCCCATTTTAAGGGAAGAGACAAACTTGTCATTCTTCTCTGCCCTTCGACTCAACCAGATCATCCAGACAGAGACCTATTAAGATTGCTGCTGTCTTTTTAGATATGTGTTAGATTTTTAAGGGATGATTTAATAATTAATTAAGAGACCAGGATGGATCCATTTTGGGCTTTTTAGCCCTCTTCAGCTGGCCATACTTCTTCTACTGGGATTTGAACCGGCACTTTCCAGCACATGAGGCAAGCCTCTCTATGCCTTGAGCTAACCAGCTTCCCTGATTACATCATCCTTTTACAGGACTCTTATTGATGAGAGAATATTTTTACAGCTCCTGTTTTTTATGGCCATCCTGATCTCTTAATAGGTCTCTGTCTGGATGATCTCTAGGTTGAGTCGAAGGGCAGAGAAGGATGACAAGTTTGTCTCCTCCCTTAAAATGGGCCTAAAAAACAGGAGCTGTAAAAATATTCTCTCATCAATAAGAGTCCTGTAAAAGGATGATGTAATCAGGGAAGCTGGTTAGCTCAAGCATAGAGAGGCTTGCCTCATGTGCTGGAAAGTGCCGGTTCAAATCCCAGTAGAAGAAGTATGGCCAGCTGAAGAGGGCTAAAAAGCCCGAAATGGATCCATCCTGGTCTCTTAATTAATTATTAAATCATCCCTTAAAAATCTAACATACATACATACATACATACATACATATATATGTCCACTTTTAGCTCTCAACTTTCCAGGCATATCAGACTCACTTAGGTTCTGCAATGGAAGATCTTAAGCAATTTTAATATTAATAATTTTGGAGATTGGTACTCCTAGACATAGAATACGAACTGTAGGAGGAGGAATGTAGCTGCAGAAGAAGTAGTTTTTCATTGAATAAAGTGTCAGAAGACCCCTTAGAATCAGGAAATGAAATGAATGAATTCAGGTAATAGAGAAATACGGTAGAGTTGCGGGTTTCCAAATTAACAAGGATAAGACAAAGATAATAATAAAAAATACGGCATTAAATCAACGAAATGAATTAGAAAAAAAATTGGGCCTTCAAATTGTAAAAAAGATAAAATATTTAGGTATTTGGCTAACTTCTAAATGTACTTCAATCAAGGTAGATAACCATCAAAAATTACTGACCCAAATGAAATTAGACCTAGAAAAGTGGGGAAACCTACAACTCTCCCTGATAGGTAAGATAGCAATAATTAAAACTTATGTTCTCCCAAAATGGATCTATCTATTCCCCAGTGAGATTAGACAATAGCTTCTTCAAATTATTAGACAATTATGTGAGGAAATTTATTTAGCAGAAGAAGAAAGCTAGAATTAAATTGAAAATGCTCCAAGAATCACCAGCCAGAGGAGGATTTGGGTTGCCAAAATGGGAGTTTTACCACCAGACAGCAAACTTGGGTAAGAGATTGGATACTGCCGAGAAGGAAGCGGGTACTTGCATTAGAAGGCCACAACCTAAGACAAGGGTGGCATCATTTTATGTGGAGAGAGAGGGGGAAAATTGTAGGCACTTTAAGAATCACTATCTTAGGAAAACCCTATTGGAAAGAGTGAGGTTAAAGCATTGTTCAATGGTTCCTACTTGGGTTGCTCCATTGGAGGCCGTGACACATTCAACATTATATAATAATAAAATACCACTGACTTACCAGGACCTCCTAGACCCTCTAGCGGAATTAAAAATGCGGGAGGACATTTCCAAGGCAGGCACAGAGATAGATTGGTGGGGTTATGCTCAAATAAAATCCAAAACCAGAAGAGATAAAGAGAAGGAAAGAATATATAGAACAATTCAGAAACTGGATAGAATTTTATTGGGATCAGAAGAGAAACTAATCTCTAGATGTTACCAGGGTCCTTTTTAGGAGAAGGTGCGGGGTATAAATTTGATAAATAAATAAATAAATAAATAAATAAATAAATAAATAAATAAATAAATAAATAAATAAATAAATAAATAAATAAATAAATAAATAAATAAATAAATAAATAAATACAAGGATAGATTGGTGAGGAGGTAATTAAGGACTCCATGGTCGCCTGGGGAAAAAATCTCGGGTCCTCTCCTGACCTGGATAAGTGGAATGAAATTTGGACCAAAAATATGAAGCTCACACTGGCAACCTCCTATAAGGAAAATATTTACAAAATGGTTTATCGCTGGCACCTGCCGCCGGCAAGGATTGCCAAAATGTATCCAGGAACGTCCCCAGAATGTTGGAAGTGTGGGAATAAAAAAGGGACGTACTATCATCAATGGTAGACTTGTCCCCAAGCAGGCAAATATTGGTTAAAAATTAGGAAATCGATCACAGAGGTCACAGGTTGCAAAGTCGAGATGAAACCAGAGACTTTTTTATTGGGAATGAAACCTGATAAAATAAACAAGACATATGGTATCTGACCCTTCACATTATTACAGCAGCTAGAATATTCTTTGCACAGGACTGGAAAAATGAGTTACTACCCTCAGAAAGTAAACTGCTTTGGAAAATCACAGAATGCCCGGAAGCAGATCGCCTAACGAAAATACTCAGAAACCAGAAGGACTTGGATTATTACAACTGTTGGAACTTATGGTACAAATGGATGAAACATAGAAAAGGAAACCCAAAATAGTCCTAATTGTTCTCTGGTAGCTATCAGTTTAATGGATGTATACTTAGACTTGCTTGTTGTAATATATTGTCTGTGTATGTGTAATGGGAAAATTTGTTTTATTTTTCTTTTAAAAATTTGTAAATAAAATTTTATTTAAAAAAAAGAATAATAGAACCTTCTTCATTTTTTAACTTTGTAAACTATCTTTTCTCCTGCCACGCACCCCCACATTCACTTTTATTCTTTAAACTTATCATTCCTCTCTTTCTGAATCAATTCCATACAAAGCCCTACATTATCAGCCTTTCCCTTCTTCTCCACTTATTCATTTATCCTTTCTTTGTTTTCAAGTTTGGTTCCTTTTTGATTTATTCAAATTATCTCAGTGTACTTTTTTGGAATGGTTCACTCACTTTTTCAAGTCATATTTCACCTTCATGTATTTACTTTTTTCTTGTTTTTTCATGTCCACTTTTTCAGCAATCCATTCCTACTGAATTCAACATATCTTTGTACCTTTTTTTACATAGCCAATTGTCTCTTATAATTGCAAAATAGAAAGAAGCATATTCTCACCCATTTTCACTTTTTCTGACAAGCATTCATTCCTTGCATCCATATACTATCAATTACCTTTCTAGCAGGATTTGCACATTTTAAACATTTCCCCACCTTTAGTAAACATTCTATCAAGATTCACAAATCTGAATTCTTGCTCAAATTTTCACTATTTCTATATATCCCATGTTTTTTCTTTTTATTCACCCTCTCACACACATATTTGATCTTTGTAAATTATCTTTGAAATCCATAGTTCTCACTGTTTCAGGCATTTTGTCTAACATTCACTGGAAAAGATTTGGAATCTCTCTTCACCAGCAAAAAGGTATCATCTGTATCCACAGTATTTTATAGCTGTTGTTAACATATCTGTGTCACAGCAAGGTTGTATAAGGTTATCCATAAATACATTACAATATTAAGGGAACATCTTGATTTAGAGCCCCCTTAAGAAATAGTCCCCTGGATCATTTCTTAAATATTCTGTTTATCTCATATACCCTTTACTCACATTCTGCATCTTACCACATTCAGCAGCTGTCTTTTACTCATCTGTGCAAAACATTTTATAAATGAAGCTGTAATATACTTCCAACTGACAATCAACTTTCTTTCTCTCTTCCATACATTTTGTCAGCATTCCAAATATCATCCAGAATTAAATCAGAGTCCAAGGCACAGCTATTCTCAATGTTCCAATTTAATAAGAGAGACATGTTGGTACAATCTATGGAAACCCGAATCTGAAAGCTTTCTGGGTTTTCCACCCAGTTGAAAGTTAAAGACCTTGGCCCCACACCCACAAGTTCATCACATGGTCCAATCTTCCACAGCCACGCTGGCAATTCCACCCATTGCAGAGGTGCAAAGACAAAGGATGACCTTGGGCTTCTAGAAAGGAATGTTTTATCTTGACAGCAACATTCTACTCCTTACTATTCCCCCCTCCCAATTCCCCACTAATAAAACAGCATAGTAAAATAAGAGAGCGTGACAGGCCAAAGATCCTAAAAGGAATATGACTGCAGGCCTGACACATTTGGTTATGACCACCTGAAAACCAGATCTATTCTGCACAGTCCCTGCCTAGCAGAAATCTTTATTGTACTTCCCAAATTTAATAATTGTTACTTCTCATAACTTTTTTGTTCAGAACTCTGCCAAACACCTTCCTGGGTATCCTTAAGAAATCCCCCTGTAATTTTTTCCATGTCTTTTTGTTATCTTTTCTTCAATATGGCAGCATGAGGAAGGCATCAGCATTTTGGCTACCGATTTAACCTTTCTCCATAAAACAATATGATGGAACATATCTGATTTCAATTCAACAGTACCTGGAATGTTGAAGCCAATTTCAGAGGGCTGGAAACTGTTTCTTTAAAATAAGCTGCTTGCTGCTGGGGAATGCTGCAGCTTCTTTCACGGCGCTGCACTGAAAAGGCAGCAAAAACATTTGCTTATTGCACAAGAGTTCAAAGGTTGACCAACTGTAACTCTACCCCAAAGTGAGGAGGATTTCAGCAGTCCCTCCTCCATAACTGATCTCTAGGCTATCATGCATCACAGGCTTTTCATTTTTCACATTCTTTTGAATCACTGGGTTCTTTATTCCTCAGCCCAGCTTTGGGGGAGAAACCCCAATTTTGGAGTGTAAAACTTTTGAATATCCTGAAAAAGAGTTTGGATGATATTTTAAGACATGGCTGAGTTCTTTGGGGAATTGCTGGGAAGACATAAGGCCATTATAGCTCAATTTGTGTAACCATTGCATTCAAGAGATGGTTGCTGTGTTCTATTTTGTATGGTGTGCAACAAATTATGTTACTATTAATGAAGTTTATTCAGAAATCTATAGTTTCCCCACTATTGTGCATGATAAACTTTGAGTAAAAAAAATACAGTGACTTGTCACAACTATGTTCTATATTTTGATTTTGCCAGATTTTTAAATAATGTTGCAATTTATTTTAATTGTCTGCTGTGTAATACAATCAACTTTTACAGTTATGAAATCACTTTTCCTTAACTATTATCCACATATTAGAACCTAAAGGTTGACAACATTAAACTAATAATTTATAACTTTAAAGGTTATTATAGGTTTTAAAGAAGAGATTAGACAACTGTTTGTCTGAAATGATATGGGTTCCCTGGTTGAGCTGGGAGTTGGACTAGAAGACCTCCAAGGTACCTTCTAACTCTGTTATTCTGTGATTCTGAGATAGAACATCCAAGCCTAAAGGATCTCTATTTCTTTTATATTTATTAACATTGCAAACCAAAATGTATATCATGCATTATCTGAAAGAAACTATACTTATTTTAATTATTTTTAAAAATGCTATGTTGCAAATGCATGGAGATATCGATACAAAGGAGTAAGTGAGTTTAAAAAGGCAGCGGTTCTGATCATACAGTTGGAAATCCTACCGTTTTTTAATGCAATGTCCTGTATGGGGCTTTGGTCACATGATCACTTGTGGATACCCCTGAAAACACTGGATCTCCAAACCTTATTTATAAATAGATATGAATATTGCTTTGGACTTTACAGCTTCAATTCTTGGGCATTGAAGTTCCATCTAGCAAAGTATCTGTAGAGCTGTTTTCCAATTCTCGCCTAGAGCTCACAATTTGGGCCTTCACAACTTGGAAACTAGGTCATGGTAATATCTGTTCTAATGGGTTACCCTTGATAGCAAAACAGTTACATGGAGCTGTTTCATTTTGAAAGGATGCATTATCGGTAACAAATCCTCTTCCAAGGTACCTCCAAATGAAGAGGACAGCCACTCCAAAGAAGCCTCATTTGATTTCTTACCAAGTAAGAATTTAATCTCAAATCCTACACATGCTGTTCTTTTTCATTCTTACGTGTGTTTGCCTTCTGAAATAATTGCTAGAAGCCACATTTGAGATGTCTAATATACAGCGTCTTTTGTATAAAAGTGGCTTTATAAAAATTGGCTGAATAAAATTAGAAGGATTTAGTGATAGTGTATTATTTCCCATGAAGGAACAAAAAGAGAACGGATAAAAGTTATATGAAGGAATGAAAGCTTAATAAGTACGCAACTGTAATTATACTATACACATTTGTTTTTATAACGATTATCTCTGCCTTTTCAGTAAATCCTGAGGCGGATCCCTTTCTGCTTCCTCTCTAGAAGGGAAGTGCAGCACTTTTGTTTAGGCATTAGAATGGATTCTTTTAAAAAATGAGTTTAACATAATTTTTTTATGAAGTATCATAGATTTCAGCAAAATGACAAAATGATAAAACCTACTTCTTCTTTTGAAAAAGTTTTATTGGGTTTTACAAATTTTTATAAAAATAGGATAAGGGATTTTAAGGAGTTACAAAGACATATTGAGAACCTCTATGTCGGAGGTGTTGGCCCCCTCCGAGACTTCATAAAAAGAAATAGAAAATACAGTAAATTTTTCATTTTTCTACAAAGTGGAAAGAGATACAAATATTTCAATTTTAAAATCTATGCAATCAATCATTTATAAACATCCAAATAAGATTTGTAGTATACAGAAAAAAGTCACTTGTGAAATCTAAGTCTTATGGCAATTGTATCATCCTCTCCCTGACCTCCAGTGGGCGGAGCCGTGGCCCCCTC
The DNA here is from genome assembly GCA_039707465.1 of Rhabdophis nuchalis. Classification (NCBI taxonomy): domain Eukaryota; kingdom Metazoa; phylum Chordata; class Lepidosauria; order Squamata; family Natricidae; genus Rhabdophis; species Rhabdophis nuchalis. The sequence goes on from CM077645.1 coordinate 130,758,823, forward strand.
CGTTCCCCCATTTTCATCCTCCAGGATAGGGGAGTGTTTTTTCTTAAAAACGGCATCCGCCTCTGCAATTGTTTTAATTTTTACTCTTCCCCCCTCCCATAACGCCAACATTCCCTCGGACATCACCCACCTGAAACACACCCCCTTTTTAAATAATCTTTTAAATAAGAAGGAATAATTCCCCCCTATATCTATAATCTTTTTCGGGATCTGTTTCAAGGTGGCAACCTCATTCTGTTGGTAAATTAAGGGACCGTCTCTCTGTACTCTCAGGGTCCCATCCCCTGATGACCTTCTTACAAATTTAATGCGTATCTCTCTGGGTACTTCATTTATCCTGGCATATGCTGAATTATTTCTATAAGACACCCTTTCAAAACCATCCAAATCCACTATTTCATTGTGAGAATTTTTTAGCTCTTCCCTTGTCACAGCCAACCCCCCCTCCAGACCATCAATTCTTTGTTTATTTTCCATTAGTGCTTTCTGTGTCGCCAAAAGTTCTGATTTTGAGCTGACATTATCTTTCCGGATTTCCTTAAGTTCTTTCATAATGTTTTGAAGAATTTCCTCTATTGTTGATAGCTGTGTAGCTTCCATCTCTGTTTCTCTAGGTAATATTAAAGTAATCTTAAGTTGATGTAGCTGTATTTTTTAAAGCACTAATGAAAGTTTTAAGTCTTTGTCACTAATATGGCATCTGTTGGAGAGGCAGTCCGCGAAGCAAGGAGAGAACAAAAGCCAATTTCCAGACTCAGAGTTCAATTTAGTTATAGTCCAGAGAGAAAACAAATTCTTAAAAACAGTCAGATAAAAAAGAACAAAGAAGGCACAGCAGGGAAAGGTCCAATTAGTCAATTACATTCTTCCGTTAATAAAGAGAGAAGAACAGTCCCGAACATAAGGGAGTGCCAGCAATTTTCCACGAAAATATATCTCCTGAGAACAAAGGAAGCCGCCGAGAGTTGGTGAAAATCAGTTCAATTGTAGCCAGACTTCGATACAAAGTATCCAAAGATCGTAAAGGAAAGACTTTCACTAGGTTTTAAAAAAATCGGATGTTGATTCCTCCGCCTCCCCAAGCCTGGGGACCATTTCTAAACGCCGCTTTTTCCCCATTTTCTGAGGTTTTTTTTTACAAACTCTCCCCTCCGTCTTCTTTCAAACTGAAAGTTGAGAGCATTAAAGCAAAATCACTCACGATCCACCTTGCAGCCAAGAGTCTCGGTGTTGCCTCCAGCCCCGGCGTTTCAGTCCTTCTTTAAACGCGATAGCTGTTCCGTCTCTCCATCGGCAAAGGGGACGATCCCCCCCCCACAACTCGTTCCTCTGCACCTAGGTCGAAGCGGGGGCCACCCCCCCGACCGCCGTCGGGATGGGGGGATCCCTCGCAAGCCGCCCGTACAGCGGGGGCTCTTTAAAAGAGCCCCCTGCCCCCGAGGGGGCCGCAGAGGCAACCAAGCGGCGGACAAGCACAAAGACTCGACCGTCGCCTCCGGCCAACAGGAAAGAAGATAAAACCTACTTCTTTTAGCATGCTACGTTTTGTGTGAATGTACGTTTAAATGCACATTTAGTGTGCTTTGAACTTCCAACAAAGTTTTGAAAATGAGTTATCTCTTTTAGATAATTCATGAAATAAGCCATTATTTAAATATGGTTAGAAATGCAAAAATCGGTTTGGATCATTTTTCCATGTTAGGAAAACTCGACTGGCGGGGTCCAGGAGGAGGGTCTTCTCTGCTGTTGCTCCTGTCCTCTGGAGCATCTTGCTTCCTGATGTGAGGTTAGCCCCAACTCTCTTATCTTTTCATAAAGACCTAAAGACAGGGCTGTACCAGTTGTCTTAGGGCTCCAGTGAGGGATCAGGGCAATGGAGGTGGTTGATTAATAACAGATCCCAGCTCCCTCCCACTCCACCGCCATCCTCCCCATGTGTCTTTGGTTGTAAGGTCTGATTTTTAACATTTTATGTTTTCATTAAAATGCAACTATAAACTGCCCAGATTGTTGTTGTTGTTGTGGTGGTGGGTTTTTTATTAAGCATCACAAAACCTTATATTTGTAAAATTAAAAAAAAGTATATCAGTTTGGTCATTCTTGTTTATGGTACTCAGAAACCCAATACCTGGAGACAGCGTGAACCTGGATGAAGGGGAACAGTCTTGATCAAATGGCAACACCAAATTGTTTGACCTGGGTTTGACCTCTTGGTTCCATCTTTAGTCTTTAATGTGGTTGCACTTCCCCATACAAGGAAGAGTTTAACCCTCCTAATCAAAGAGTTCAATTTTTATTTGTGTTTGTTTTCATCTGTCTTAATTTCAGTCACCAGTATTTGGCTAAAAGTTTAGTTGACATCTTCAGCATAGAGAGAAATGACTATTTTTCCCTTCTCCTTTTTTCTAATTACAAAAATCAACCTATTTTTAAAAATTAGTTTTGAGGTCATGGGTCTAACATGCAGAAAACAGTTTGCTCAATATATACCTACTGCAGATGATGTAAATACAGTAACTTTTTCTCTTTTGTATAATGTACATTGAATGGCTGTGGAAAGGAGGAGATCTGGATCCATGATAGAGTCACCAATCAAAGTATCTCTCTACACTGCAAATCTGTTTTGCCTTTTTTATTCCAATCCAAAAGAAACACTGATTAGTATATATTATACAAAGAGCAGGTTTTCAAGAGAGACTTCTTTTTCTATGTAACTAGGCATCTTTTCTTTCAATGTTACAAACTACCAGAGTTATCGGCAGAATCACAGCTGAACTAAAACTGCTTCTGTTGCTGCTTTGTTTCAGCCAGAGGAAAGGGTATATCCAAGCTTCAGTAGTTGAGCAAATACTGGAGGATGAGACTGGAAAGCAAAAATCTACTTCAAAGCCATTGAATTATTTCTCCTTTCAAAGTTATTCTTTTCTTCATCATTTCAAACATCATTTCCTCCAGTTGTTGCCAAAACTTTTTAATTTTTCCACATTTATACCACATGTGTTCATAAGTTCCCACTTCCATATTACATCTCCAACATTTATTACTGATTTTTTTATCCATCAATGATAACCTTAATGGAGTCCAATACCATTTCCAAACAACCTTAAAGTTGTGCTCTTTAATCCTTATAGACATAGTCCTCATAATTCGACTTTTCCAATTCACATTCCAATCCAAGTCTAATATTTTAATCTTAAATTCTTCCTCCCAATTCGTCTTCATTACCATTTGTGGATTTCCATCAAAGTTTATAATCTTATATATCTTAGTAACGAGTCCCTTTAACCCAATTTCATCCTTAATAATTTGAGATACTAAACTTTCAAATTCAGTTTTACTTCTGCCTATTTTACATGTTCCCCTTACTTCCGTAGACCATTTTTCTACCTGTATTTTCTCAAACCAATTCAGCTCCAATTTTTCAATTATTTCTTTTTTTCTGTTCTCAATTTCTAATGCTCTTAACCAATTTACTATACTTCCTATATTGTCATCTTCAATTACTTTCTCTCGACTTATATTTGTTTTAATCGGCCAACTTCCAAGTGTCTTCCCCAAGAAGGATATATCCGGAATCAATATTTTAACAAATTTATTCCAAATTTTGCTCAATCCCTTTAACCAATAACTATTAATTACCTTTTTTGTTTTTATTTTATCTAAAAACCATGTAGGGCCAAATCTCTTAATATCCTTTAACTCTAGATCTTCCCAATGACCGTCTCCTCCTTTAAGTATTTTTATTACAGTTCGAATATTATAGGCCCAATAATAATTAAGTAGATTGGGAATTCCCAATCCACCTTCCTTTTTATTTTGATACCACATTTTCTTCATTAATTTAGGTCTTTTCCCACCATTGCAAAATTTATCTAATTTCTTCTGATATCCTTCTCTGTCAAATTTAATGGTAGCATCTCAAATAAAAAATTAAACTTTGGTAACAGCATCATCTTACACATTGCAATTCTGCCAAACCAAGACAACTTTATCTCTTTATATTTATCTATCTTCTTCTCTACTTCATTCAACATCACATCATAATTAATTTTTTTCAATTCTCTAACTTTAAGTGAAAGTGTTATTCCCAAATATTTCAATGTATTTTTAATTCTTATCCCAAATTGTTCTTGCATACTCTCCCACTCCTTATCATTTTTGTTCATTAATAATTCAGATTTTGACTAATTTACCTTTAAACCTGTCATTTCTTCAAATTCTTTCAAATGTTTATTTATCCTCTTCAAATCTTTCTCTATATCTTTCAAAATAATCAAGGTATCATCCGCGTACAAATTTATCTTATATCCCTTGTACCCTTCCAATTCTTCATCTTTTTCTATCAATTTAGTCAAAACTTCCATAATTAATAAAAATAATGTTGGGGACAAGGGACATCCCTGTCTCGTACCTGCTTCCAATTTAATCTCTCCCGTCATTATTCCATTCACCTTCACTTTTGCACTACTTTTTTGATACAGTTTTGAAATAACATGTATAAACCTATTACCGAAGCCTAATGCCTCAATAATTACTTTAATAGTTTCCCATTGTACAGAATCAAAGGCTTTAAAAATGTCTAGTGATACTATGCCTATTTTATCACCATTACTCTCAGCTACATCTATAATATTTAATACTCTTCTAATTATATCACTCATATATCTGCCTTTAACAAAACCTACTTGATTATAGCTTATATACTTGTCTATAAATCTATTTAACCTATTACTTATAATGGCAGTAAATATTTTTGCATCTTGGTTAATTAAAGAAATGGGTCGATAGGACTCGATCCTCTCCAAATCTTTATCAGGTTTAGGAATTATAGTTATTACCGTTCTGTTCCATGACATCGGGACTTCTCCACCATGTAAAATTCCATTAAATAATTTTTGCAATTTTGGTATTATTATTTCTTTAAAGTCTTTATAAAATTCAGCAGGTAATCCATCTTCACCTGGAGTCTTCCCTAATTTTATTTCTTGTATTATTTCGTTAATCTCATCATGTGTAATATCTCCTTCCATCAAGTCCTTATATGTTTGATCTATTTTCACAGCATATTTTTCAAGACGATTTTTCAATTTTTCCAAATCAATTGATTTCTTTGAATATAATTTTTGAAAAAACTTCCTAACTACTTCACATTTCTCCAGTCTCTTATAACATCTTGTACCTTTTTCATCTATCAGAGAGCCAATTTCTCTCTTTTCACTTTTATTTTTCGCCATCCTTGCTAATAACCTAGAGTTTTTATTACTAAATTCAAAGAAATCCCTATTTAAATATCTTATATTTTTTTAACCAATTCTATATCTTCTTCTATCAATTTAGTTTTTAGTGAATTCAATTCCTCCAAGCATTTTTTATCTTTTGTAAGTAACTTTGAGATCAGAATCTATATTATTACTGATAATTAAGGAATTAGAATTAACAAAATATGAGAAAGAACTGATTAGAATTATGATTATAATGGGTAGAATTATAATAGCAAGATACTGGAAAATAGAGGTAAATATTAAAATAGAAGAGTGGTATTGTGAAATGTGGAAATTAGCTTTAAATGATAAAATGACATGTGATATTAAATTTAGAGAGGGGGTCTATAAAAAAGACATTTTCTGGAAGATTTGGAACCCATTTGTGGACTATGCACTTGGAACTTTGGATGCCTCGACACCTGTACCCAGAGAACGCGGATTTTGGAGATCTTAAAGATAATTGAAGATATCCGAAGAACCAACTCTTCCTTTCATTTTGTATAGCACTGGGTGGACTATTGTAAAAAAAAAAAAAAGTAAATTTTATGTTCATATGTATAACTTGTGGAAAATTATAATAAAAAATATATAAAAAAATAAAATAAAAGATATTATCCCCAAGTGGAAAAAAAAAAAAAGAATTATTTCTCCTTTGGTGCATTAAGTCTATTCAGCTGGTTCCAGAAAGTATGCGTGGTATTCAGCAAGTTCTGACCAGTTCTGGAGAATCGGTAGCAGAAATTTTGAATAGTTTGGCGAACCAGTCAACACCATCTCTGACTGGCCCTACCCCCCCATCTATTCTCTGCCTCCCGAGTCCCAGCTGATCGGGAGGGAATGGGGATTTTGCAGTAAGCTTGCCCTGGAGTGGGGAGGGAATGGATATTTTAGAGAACCGGTAGTTCACTGGTGAGGAATGTCTTGGAATACAAACTGCCAAACAGGAATATGTGTCTTTGCCTTTCTAAAGACAAATTGCTGGAGGCAGGCTATTCACACCAAGTTTAAATTTGATTTAGTTGCTACATTGTTTTATTCACACATTACTTGTGAAGTGTTTCCTTATAATTTTCACTGTAAACTGCAAACAAGTAGATATTTTTTAACAAAATAGTAAATAGGAGTTAGAGCTTGATTAAGTTAGAATAGATTGTTGAGCTATCAGATCATATCTCATGCATCATATCTCATATCACTGCATACTTTTAATAAACTTCCACAATATATAGCTAGTTATACCCCTATTGGGGGGGGGGGAACTCTTACCCAAAGTTAGTGTGATAAAATAATATTTACTTGGATATACATATATTATTTAAGTCAAATTATACCACCAGTTCAAGTATTCCTTTTTTAGTTTCAAAACTCTCAGCTTTCAATTATTTGGAGAGATAGAAAATTACAAACATCTTATCCCTTTGTTTGTTTGTTTTTTGCCTTATTTTTACTTTGTGCCTTTTAAAAAAGTTAGTCTTCTCCATCTTCAAAAAAAAGATTGTATTATTCATAGAATCATATTGCCTTGGAATTAGACAAAATTTCATTTGAGACAGACTCCAATTTTGAATCCATTGCTTTATGTTGCATCAGAGATAGATAATTATATTCCTGTTATCATTGATTAACTACTACAAAGCAAGACTTAGAGAAGAAAGATTTTGAGGGCAAAGTCTGTGTCTTCAAGGTGATGTCTAATCTAAGTCTATAGACCAGCACAAGCAGAGCGATAGAGAAAATTAGATGTTTACAGCTCAGAATGTTATAGTGGTAATAGAACTAAGCTCTAAGGCTACGTGTATCAATGCTGAAATGCTGAATATACTCAATATATTTTACACAAAGATAATACAGTATATAATGTAGGAAAAAATCTTCAAGTATGTATAATTTTCAATGGGAGTAATGGAGTAATATGATAATGAATCCATTAATGACAGATATTCAATGGTTAGTATTGCCATATCTTTCAAATGCATTTCTCTTCTTCAGATTCTAATAGGCAAGTCTGCAATTTTTACAATAAGTTTAAAAAACAAAAACAAATAAAGGGCATTTTGTTGTGGAAGTTAGAAGACTATGGGATATGTCTCTTTAAAGCATAATGTATCTGTTCAGCCACTCTATTAAATCCATTCTTGCTCCTTCGGCATATGGCACATCTTTCAGCTTCATGTCTTCAGGCTTACACTGTGCAAAACCATGAACTTGTCCAGGATATACTTTAATTTTATAGTTTACTTTACAATATTCTGTAAGCTTTTCCTCCAGCAAAGAGATCTGTAGCAGAAAAATATGTATGTTATTTATGGTAAATTTTAACATTACGCTTTTTAAATTATTTATTCACACATAATCTGGATTCTTGGACAATTTTGCTTAAAAATCAAGGCCCAAAGTATAGTTAAGCAAGAGTACTTTAAATACCACTGATTTTATGACCTCTGGCATTTTTTAAAATCATATCCAAATAGAAATATGCTTTCTACACCTGGTGATAACGCAGTTGGACAAGGTGCCCCTGTCAGGCCAAAATGGCTTCAGCCAGATCAGATTCAGGGTTGACAGCCCCAAGAGATCCCTCTCAACTTTGCAATTCTTAAATTTAATTCCTCGAATGAAATTGTCAGCCGGGGACCCTTGTGCAATGTAGTCAAAGATTCAACAAGAAGATAGGATGAGAAGCAGTGATTGTGCTTTAAAAGGAAATCAGGAAGTGGTTCTCCTTCTTCCAACACTTAGGAAGTATGGAGTACATATGTATCAAGATGTCAGGATGAACTGGAACTGAAGAAGGTAGATGGAATCCTATGGTATTTTGGATCCTTGTACAATAGAAATATGAAGGAACATCAACACTCAGACTCAATCTCTATGACAATTACAGGTAGTCCTTGGGTTACAGTGGCAGTTGGGACTATAACCTCTAACCAATGTGATTATAAACACAATCTCACGTCAGCAATCCTGACTGTCCCTGTTGACATTGTTAAGCAAGACTGTACAGGTTGTTAATTGAGGACCTCACATGATTGTATTGTGGGAAGAGATGCTGAAACCATGTTCCAGTTAAGCAAGTTAGTAAGCAAGCACTACAGAAAATGGGTAAGTGCTGTGGGTGGGTGCTACAGAGTACCCATGGGTGGATGAGTTCCACAGCCAGGCACTGCAGAGCTTGGCTAGGCAGATAGGTTCTCTTGGTCAGAACTAGGGAATGTGGGGGACAAGTGGGCCTCTACAGAGTGCAGGCAAGACAGTGTTACAGAGTAGCAATAGCAATAACAATAGCACTTAGACTTATATACGTCTCGAGAGTGCTTTACAGCATTCGCTAAGAAATTTACAAATGTCCTCATTTTATCAACCTTGGAAAGATGGAAGGTTGAGTCATCAAAGGGCTGGCAGTTGGCAGAGTCATCCTGCAATACTACATTCTAACCACTGCGCCACTACGGTTCCATTCTCTATGCTACTTGGGGACTCCTTGGGAGAAAAATCAATGGGAATGACTTGCAACCATTTCCTTGCTTCTTCATTGACTTTGCTTGTAGGAATCCAGGAAGGAAAATTGCAAATCATGATCATGTGGTCGCTGGGATGCTGCAATCATAGTAATTGCAAGTTGGTTGCCAAGTGTCCAGATTGCATTCCTGTGACTGTGGGATGCTGAAATGGCCACAATTTTGAGGACAGTCATAAGTGTCCCTTATCCAGTATTAACATACTGGAATGGTTGCTGAACAAGTGGTTCTAACCAGAGGACTACTAGTAAATTGTATACCACAGAAACATCATAATTTTTTTTAGTCCATTCCTCTTGAGCAAACCAAATTCTGAACATCAAGTGTGGGCAGTTCAAGAAACTTCAGTCTTTGGAATGGGGCGCATATGTGGAATGATATTGTATAATACTCAGTACACAATGAGTAGAATAAATGTTTTGGAGTAATTGCACTTTGTATTTCAGAGGAGGCTTCTGGGGAAAATAGCACATTTCAGCTATCTTCTGCTTGTAAGCATGTACTTTGTCGATGATAGTCCTGTCCTTACTTCAAAAAAAACCACCCACCCTGCTCATTATTATCCATGCTAAAAATCAGGCTGACAGGAAAATATTCAATTGATTTCAGATGATTCTCCCTCTCTGCAGAAATTTCCTTCTTCCACATAAACACTATGTAGCAGGTATGTTTTCAACTGGGGCTCCAGTATCACTTTAGTTGCTGCTAGCTACTGTAAATGTTCCCATTGGTAATATTACACTAAGAGCAGGCTCATTATTTTTTGGAATGATCCTTAAATGAAAATAAGGATCCCCTGCAATGCTTATTTCCCATTTTCACTCATTCTCTACGTGTATTGCAGAGCTATCAGTTGTAAAGCTATTTAGAATCTGAAGATAATTGTTTACCTGTTGAAGAGAAATTGTATGATCTTTCTCGCCAAAAATGAAAAAGGTTGGATTCAGTAAATTATATCTAGTTTCAGAATCTCTAATAATTCCTAAAAGAAGAGAAGTTACATTAAAACTACATTTTTCAAGGCAAACTATAAAAGTAGAGAACAAATAACACCATTTACCTTAATTATTATGTCATTTGATGATGATGTTGACATTTTAAGGTATAATTGGAAAATATAATAAACGTATGAAATTTTAGTTGCAATTCAAGTGGTTCTGCAGTTTTATGTTGGTGCAGTTTCAATGTGAGCTTCGGGGTCAAGGATTTATATATACTGTATTTTTCAGTCCATAAGACACACTCCCCCTCCCCCCCAAAAAGCGGTGCCGGTCCTTTGGTGAATAGCAGCTGGGCTATGGTGGTGGGGTGCTTTTACAGCGCTGAATCCCACCTCTGTCCCTGTCTGTCATTGCCCGCCTCTTCTTTCTCTTTTCCGCAGTGCAGGAGTCAATAGGCAGAAATGGCACATGAGAGGACACCTATCTGGTCCTCTTAGGCACCACCTATTTTTTTTCTTGTTTTCTTCCTCTAAACCTAGGTGTGTCTTATGGTCAGGTGTGTCTTATAGTGTGAAAAATATGATACTTTATTAATTTTGAAAACATTACTTAGTGTCAGCCAGTTCCTGTGGTTTGTATTATACTGGTGTATCTCCAATTCCTAGAACATGCTAAATTATATATATCAGCTGCCATAGTCCTATTATAAATTATATTATTTTCTATGCAGTATATCCAGGATACCAGTTCTCTTTCAGGGTAGGTCTAGTACTAAAGCAGAGATTGCAAACCTGCACCAGCTTGATAAGTATAAAAAAATTAAACTTTGGGCCTTCAGAATATTGTTTCCACAATTATTTGAAGAATATGAGTTGTAAAACAATTTACAGACTTTGGGACATATATTTAATTTCTAAAGGGCATACACTCTTCACAAATCAAACCACCTATGGACCAGTCTAAAGAATGGAGAAGTAGTGTGTACTATGCAAATATTACGATATTCAGTCTTGTAAGTGAATCTACAAAAATTTAATAATTTCAGCTGTTTTTGTTATTTATGATGTAATGATGAAATAAACTATTTTTTGAAGCTTTCCTATCTGACCATCTGCTAGTATTTTTATTTGCCAGGGATAATCAGTGAGAAGCTATTTATATTTTTGGCATAAATAGATGAAAAATTATATTAATAGTATTAAGTTGGGGTAAATTGAATTAAAACTATTTGATTATAAACTGTTTCTTGCGATAAGAAAATTAGCCAAGGCTTAGACCTCTTCTGTTATTTCCACTTTTTGAAAAGAAATATCAATTTGCTAGCCAAAGGATATATTCCTGTATATACAACATAATCTTTTGCATGTTTATTTCCTCTTCCACCAGATAAACACATATAGGCCATATCTCTTGGCCATATCTGTGCTCAGGCTGACTTGACACAATATTAATTTAAAAGATATCCTCTGACTATAGCAATCCTTTGCTGCTATGGCATCTTACTTTATATTTCAGAAAGCATGTGTGTGTGTGTGTGTATGCTCATGTGCACAAGTTGTTGGTTAAGGAGGCTATGAAGGTTTTTGAGAGCGTGGGTTGCAGCTGTCCAATGAATTGCAACAGTTACTCAGGAACAAATTGAAACAGATTATTTGAAATGGATAAAAGCCTAAAGGTGACATAACATATAGAGGTGTACTTCAAAAGTGAAATACAGCAGAAAAATGCAACCTGAGGTCTCGGACAGTGAATGGGGCGATAACATCCATTTTTTCCTTCCAGAAGAAATTGTGTGGCTGTCTAGTAATGGGGCAATTAGACAGCACAGATATGCCCCTTGTTTGAGAGAGAGAGACAGAAAAGAGCACTCCATTTGTAAAAAGGTCTTACTTATATAGTGCAGTTTATCCTTACCAACAACGATTTAATACTGTTCAAATGGAAGAATTAATGTTCTTTGTTACCATAAAGGGAGACTCCAGCCTTTAATTCAGGATTTGTTAGCATCACGTGATGTACAGCCATTCCACCCCAGGAAAATCCAACAATACCAATGTTGATTGCATTACACTGTTCTTTTAAATATTTCAGGACTGTATCGACTGTCCTAAGAAAGTGAGATGCATAAACAAAAATGACATCTTTGTATGTACCTAAAACAAACTACACAGTTATCAAAGTGTATTTTTCCTGCTTGCTAAAAAAAAAAACCCCAATTCTTATAAAACATTATCCACTCAGGTGCTGGTTTCTTAAGAGGATGGTAATACATTAACAAGTTAAGACCTCAGAATGGATTTTCTGAAATTAATTGCCCGTTGTGAACAACTTATTGTTGTGTTGAGTACTCATTTACAAATTTATTTATTTACAAATAAATGCACCAATGACAAACATTGATCATATTCTAGGAATCTGAAACCCGCATAAATTGAAATTTTATAACCTGCATGATTACAAAAGAATGTTGGAGTCTTATTGTCCCTTTGCTCTGCTCAGTCACTTTTACAGAGAATTAGGTTTTTTTTAAAACTGTTCTTCTGGTCCTTGTCCTTGAGTTTGGGAAGTTCCCAAAATCTTCTTTGTGTTCAGAAAGCCAAAAAGCAAGGATAGGTTGACTTGATTGTGGAAGAGGTGTATGGTTTAATTTGAGTTGAAGATGGCATGTGAAGTGCCTCGCTCATGCCCCAACCTGCTACTTTTAGTAATCATTAACTTCTTAACTCCACTGAATTCTATCCTAAAAGAATTAAAAATGCAAAGTATCCAAGAAAGGTGTTTTACAATAAACACAATTGGCAGCATTCCTGGTCTACAAATTTACTTGAAATGGTGTCTGATAAAATCCATTGTTTGATCAGCCATAGTACTGAATTACCAGTATGTTTTGCTATTACGAACATGTTAAAAGCATGATGTACGTTTTTTTGAACTTCCAATAAAATGCCTTGGTAATATTTTAAATCTTTATGAAGATGCCTACTTTAATATTACTCTAGATATTAGAACTACCACGGACCTCCGTTCCTTCCGTCTGAAATTGAAAACGCACTTTTTCTGCCTGGCCGGCCTAGGGTAGCCTCTTACCATAGTATTATAGGGTTTAGGGTTTTAGTGATTGGTTTTGGGGAATTTTAGCGCAGGGTCTTATTGTTTAATGTGTTTTTTAACTGTTTTGTATATCTATGTATATTTATTGTTTTAATTTCCCTGTGCACCGCTCCGAGTCCCCTTGGGGAGAGGGAGCGGTCTAGAAATTAAATATTATTATTATTATTATTAAATTTGCACAGTGAGATTTAAGTGGATGCTCACTTTGGTGATGTTGTTGCATTAAATGCAAGCATTTTAATAATAGAGAGAGAGAGAGATTTAAAATCATTCTAGGTTAAAAGAAAGCAATTAAATAAATATACTGTATAGGCAAGCAAGAGAGGAGGAGGAAGGAAAGAAGAGAAATGGGACTACATTTCTTTTTTTTCTACATGCAAAACAATGCAGTAGAGGCAGACCACAACTTACAACAGTTCGTTTAGTGACTGTTCAAAGTTAAACAGCACTGGAAAAAGTACGTTATGGCCATTTTTCACACTTATGACTGTTGCAGGATCCTCATGGTAATGTGATTCATATTCAGATACTTGACAATTGGCTCACATTTATGATGGTTGCAGTGTCCCAGAGTCATGTGATCCCCTTTTGCAACCCTCTGACAAGGGTTAAGTGACTTAACAACCGCGTTATTAACTTAACAACTGCAGTGATTCACTTAACAATTGTGGCAAGAAAAGTCATAAAATGGAGCAAAATTCACTGAACAAGTGTCTCATGTAGCTACAGAAATGTTGAGCTCAATTGTGGTCGTATGTTGAGGACTAACTGTATGTGTCGCTATATAATTTATTTTTATTTATTTATTTACATGAAAACATTGCTTGTATTATCCTTCCCTCAATCACATAGTTAGGTTGTACAGTTCACCCATAAAAATGGTACAGCTCCACACAGGTATGTAAAGTCATCTACAAATCCAGGTGTAACTTGCAGTACAACAGTAACAGTAAAACTGTTTATGATATATTTTTCATGTCCTCTATATATGCAATCTTTGACGGATAATAAAGCACTATTCACACACTAAGTCACAGCAGGTGTCAATCCCTAGCCAACCCTGATGTACAAAATGCAGAGTAATTGGATGGCGAAAATATTTTGGAAGCAAATGAACAAGAGGTTTGTAGCCGAATGAATAAAGAAGAAAAATGATGGGATAGCTATATCTTTCAGAACTGAAATAAGAACTTTAAATGTTGGCATTGAATAATGATAAAAATGATGTCATAATTGTTGAGAGAATGTTGAATGCTTTAGGTGTGGGTGGCATATGAAAGGACGACTGTGTAACTTATTTCAAGTGAAGACAGCATCTCTGCCAAATGATTAGAATAATGGCATTTTTTGTTTTGTTATACAAACAGGAAAGAAAAAAGTATAAAATCTATTGGCGCATTAGATTATTAATGCATGGGAGAGTATTGGACAAATTTCTGATCAAAAGTGCGTAGGTAGCGACAAAAGAAGACTCTGAGAGATGCTGTATATCTCTTACACAAGAAAAGGAATGTAGAGATTTTGTTTCTCAGGACCCTACTGAGAACTGTATAAATATCAACATTCATTATATATTGGTAGTTTAGAGAAAGTATGTTACAACATGAATAGATTGAATAATGGGACATTTCATGAGAACAGGGAATTGAAGATTGGTTGTTAAACATAGTAGAGTGCTATATGTGAAAATAAATGGAATACTTAGTGAACAGATGAATATTGGATGTGGAGTAAGAGAAGAATGTGTATATCCCCTTATCTGTTTAACCCACTTATGCATGAATGGATGCTTGTTCTGATGTTAGAGACATTAGAGATAAATTAATATAGTCTGTATACAGATGGTGTATGACCTCTCAGTTGAATGGCAAGGTAATTTTTAGAAGTATGATGGATCTGGAAATATATTTAAGTCCAGGTTGCTTGTGTTTGACAATTAAAATGGAGTGAATTATCATAAGCTATAAAGAAAGGGTGAATCATTAGAACAAGTAGATTTAATTGCTGCTCAGATGCAGTAACCCCAATCATAGTATAATATTTATTAATGATGAGAACATAGAACAAGACATGTTTTTACATGCAATGCTTGGTTCTATGTGGTACTTACTACTCTTTTATGAATAGTGTATTCCCAACATGGCAAAGTTAGATAAAAATCTTGAGTGCATAAAAGAATACATCTGTTTAAAGAGGTTAAATAACATGAGGGTGAATCCTTTCTTACATGTAGCATAAGTCATTGTTTCTTTCCTCCCGTTCTATGACTTAATGGTAATTTTTCTTCCATTTCTCAAATGTCAAATGGTAGCTTGTTGTTGATATAGCTGACATTCCTGTCTTCAGAAATTATGGCTTCCATTGTGTACAATACACTGAAGTAGTTTGATCAGATAAAGAAAATGATCAAAATTGCAAGACACATTATGAAAGAATAAAGGGGAAAAGCAAAGAAAATCATGGTTGAATGCAATCAATGAGATCCTCAACAAAAAAATTGAGAAGTTTAGAGAACAATATGTAATATGTAATGTAGAAACTGGTGCAAAGATAAGGTGGAAGCGAAGATAGTTTGCAAAGACAGAGTGAGGTGTAGTGTTAAGTGAATGGAATTGGTATAAACTAAAATTATAATTCTTTTTATCTTCCCTTAATTTATTTGCTTACTATTACTACGGTACTTAATTTTTTTTTGTGCTTCACCTAAGATGCTCAGTAATTGGCCTGCATTTAAATCAGCATCACAGAAGGCTGGAAGGGATCTTGGAGGTCTTCTAGTCCAACCCCCTGCCAAAGGCAAGGTTGTTTATTCTGAAAAGAAGTTGTATGATGGTAGGCAAGTATGTGTGCTTTGGTGAATCCAATGTAAAGAAAAAATCCTAAAGAAACCAAAACATAGATCCTTCTTTCACTTTTGTGAAGCTAAAGCATATTTTATCATAAAGGATATCAAGGCTGCAATTTTCTCTCCCCACTCTTTGCTTGCTTTTCCATTATGAATAACTTTCTGACTTTGCTTAATTAACGTGTTTTCTTAATCAGACAGATATCAGTTGCATTTACTTTTAAATAAATACTAATCTTACTTGTCCACTTTCATGGGATCTCGATCCTTTAACCAGTCTCCAAAATTCTGCCAATGATCATTAGGTGTCCAAGGTACCTTTCCCAGAAAAAAATCTGGGCAGATGGTTCTGTAGAATATTGCATTAATAAGTTATTTGAAGGCTTCTGTGACAGATAAATTGCCAAGCTACTTCTTTAGTTCTCTCTTTATTTTACTGCAGCAGTCTAAGTCAGGGGTCTCCAACCTTTGCAACTTTAAGTCTGAAGGACTTCAGCTCCCAGAATTCTCCAGCCAGCAAAGCAAAGCTGTCTGGAGAATTCTGGGAGCTGAAGTCCTTCAGACTTAAAGTTGCAAAGGTTGGAGACCCCTGGTCTAAGTTATCTAAAATATTAAAGTTTTATTCAACTCCAGTCAATACTATACAAATATCACTGCATTAAAACAATTTACAACAACATAGAAACAAAACCATATACACACATGTACAAAACAAGCTAGCTCTTAAGACGTGAATGTTAGATATTTATTAAATTTATATACACCTGACTCCCAGTAACTCCAAAATTGTTTTAAAAAAAAACCCAAATCAAAATATTAAAGCTAACTATTAAAATACAGTTAAATAACACATTTCTACTTTTTAACCTATCCGGTGATTTTCTTACTTAGAGGGAATTTCCACTAAATGCAATTAATTTAATGTTTACAACATTATTTCTTAAACTATTTTCTCTCCCACTTTTAAAAATTATAGAGGACTCCAAAAGAATTTTTGTTTCAAGGGGTTATATTGTATTAAATTTTAAAATTGACATATTCACTGCCACTAACATGTCTCGTGATTGTTTGATAGGATTTTAATATTGTATTATTTTTCCTTATTTTTCAAAGTAGACTGGCAAATAATTTTGACTTTGTGAACCCATGAAAGGATCTTGGGGGGTACCCAGATTCCTAGGATTACACTTTAAGAAACTCTGGTATATGTAATTATTTATGATTGCAGCTTTAGTAGATGTGTTAATAATGATATGCATTAAGCCTTCACATTATATTTGGACATAAAAGATTTCTATTTCCTGGCAAGTGACACCATCTAGCTGGGAGATTTTGTTAAGCTTCTTGTTCCCATTTTTGCAGGTGTAATATATAGGCGTGATTTTGCCAAAATTAATTTTGCTTTAGTGGGGGAGCTGTAAACAGGAGCTAAACATTTTATTAGAAAAGGAAACTGAATGGTTTTTAAAGTTGGAGTTGTTCTTAGGGCTCTGGTGCACAGTTTGGCGTCTTCTGACTGGGAATGAGAGTATGATAACAGCCTTGGTTTGGATCACAGCCATGAGGATTCTATGCACATTGATCCTGGATGGCTCCTGGTTTTCAGAAGAGGTCTGGACAATGTATCAGTGTAAGAGAATGCCACAATAGGAAAATTATGTAAATGCCCCAGATACAAATTAAGAGTTTTCTTTAATGATTGCCTCATGGCAATAATGCATCTGCAAATTATTTCATCTGCAAAATACTAAACTGGGGCCATTTTTAGTATATCCCAGTCCATTGTGGGTAAGGAGAGTCCTAGGGGACACTTACAGGTCTGCCGTGTTGACTGCATGGACTGTTCTAGGCATCAGTTTTATAAGTCCTTTGGATTTTCTGAGAGATAGAATCTGGCTGTGTTGGTTCTATGGAGTTACCCAAGGAATGACTTTGTCTGTTTACCTCGGAAGAGTTTGTACCTGTTGACTCTGATGAAGTGGACGGACTCCTTAGAACCATGAATTTGGTCTTTTGTATTTTAAATCCACATCCCTGCTAGTTGATTAAACTCTTCTAGGAGATGAACTGTTCTATTCATGCAAAGATGAATATTTCTTTGCAAGAGGGGTAGGTCTGCCTGAAAGAACCAGATATCTTCCCCCTCCTGAAGAAGTAAAAGCTCTACATGCCATGGCACCAGGCTATTTGCAGAACTGTTTGTTTTCAGTTATCTCTGTCCATCCCATCAGTTCTAATAAGAAAAACACACCCTGGGTCCCTTGCATTAAACACTATTATCTTGTTGGATACCCAGGACTCATGCTTTCTCTATGGCAGAGCCTGCCTTACAGAACAGCTGATAGCCTCAACCCTATTTGCCTTTTCTTGTGCAATGAAGAGCTGACTGTTAAGCACACACTGCTGGCTGAGGTTGAAAGGCTGGTCAGACTGTTTGTAGAACAAGTATGGTAGTCCTCACCATTTATCACCACCCTTTAAAAAAAATATCTTGAAATAATAGGAACCTTTGCTTACATGTATCCATTAGAAGCAATTAAGTCAGCAACATATCTTGTGTCTGGGAATTGCCACCCAAATATGTCATGAACCAAAATCACAGCTGTGTTTGTATCAGAAGGAGGTTGACAAATATATGCTTTGATGTTCTGAATTTGCACTTCCTGGCCACGCCCTTCATAATTCTTTCTTCTTCCGATGTCATACTGGAAAGGCAAATCTCCACTAGTCATTTTAAAAAAAACTGAAAGAGAAACACAATAATTAGTCTTAACCCCCACAAAAGCTATAATAACAACAAGGGCATTCTAGGTGGTAACACAAATAACAGATTAAAATGAAATCTCACTGGAAATTACTGGTATGTGACTTTTCAGATTTTGTCTCTTTAAAGTTGTCAGGCAGAGAACAACTTCTCTTATCAGGAGCAGGAATCAGCTACTCCCAAAAATCAGTGAGAACTCTACAGGCCGTTGCGTCTGACAATTTTACTTATAAGGAGAAGAGTTGGAGTCAGCAAAAAAAAAGTTAATTAAAGTTTAAGTAAAGCAAAAAGATAAACATCCTGAAAAAAATGAGAGCTGGTCCATAGAACTGCTGAGAACAGACATGACTAAATGAGTAGCATCAACACTATCTCCTTCTGCAATTAAGAAAAGAAGCCAATGCAACATGAAAGAATAATTTCCTAGTCACAACCTTGAATCTGACTCTGTTTGCATTCCATTGTTAAAGATGGGAACTTTCCACTTCCTTATTGCTAGACAATGCCCAAGTTTGATGGGTAAGACTTTCGTGTTTAGTTTCAAGTTTTGCTGTTAATTAAAAAATAACAACCAGAAAGTAATCAGATGCAATTTTCCTCTGTATAAAAATTATATGCTGAGATCTTTTGTTCTAAATGGTTCTGAATAGCACTGAGAATCTTCCTTTCTTGACCGTTCTATCTTGTTATAGTCAGATTATGACTGATTCCTGATCAGAATCAATGGCAAAAAAGTTTCATTTTAAAAGAAATTGATAGTGGTATTGGATAAACTCATGTTCACAATGTAAGACATTATAAAAAAATAATTCAACATGTTTTCTTGACATAAATCTATGCACTGTATACACAACAGAAGCAACAGACCCTCTATTGTAGCATCTTAAAAGTTCAGAAGAGTTTTTGTTTGTTTCTTTGTTTCCTAAACACTTGCATTTTTAAAATGTCCCATAATGCTGCTCAACAAGACTATTTAAAAGAAAAAAGGGAAATAGAAAATAGAAAAAAGGGAAAAAAACTAAAAAGTTTGAAAATAAAAATCCTTGGAATGCTAATCCATTCTATGAGCGAAATAGATGCTAAGCTAACCAGGAAACCTCTTAGTTTTGATCCCATAATAAAATCAAAATTTGCAAATAAATAAATAAATAAATAATCCTGTAGAAATGGGGTGGCTAAGAGCTTTTAAATATATGTGGGTGGTGCTTCGGATTAAGAGAACAAGTATTTGTAAGCGATAGTCATAATAATTATCACTGATAACATTAATGAAGCAAAAATCTATTCAGCATCAAAAATGCCAAATAATTTTCAAGGCAAGTTATAACTAATCATCAGCATGTCAATAGGTGAGGTCTGTTAGCATTTCTGTGTAAATAGTCAGCGGGAAGGGTGTATCAAAGCATCATCATTCAGAAAATACTGGAGACTAGAAGATGAACACGGTCTTCATATGTGCACAATCTACATAGAGATATATTGCTGTAAGGATATTTTGAAAAGAGTACAAACTGCTAACGTGAAGATGAAGTGATGCTAAAGACAAATTATTAGAGACATGCTTTGTTTAATGTTTGTGTAAACATTCACTGGTTACACATATTTTATTATTATTATAAATGGCTTCCCTTTAGTTTAAACAAATAAATATTTTAAATGAGTAAATGAAAGAGCAGAGCTTGATTAACTAAATTACATAGATTAGCTGTGCGATCTTATCCACCCTCCTTTGATTTTAATGTACTTTCATCCCAACTGCATATTCCTGTACTTCCACCTGCCTGATGGCGAGAAATTCTTATTTCTCAAAATTGCTTTCAGAAAATATTTACTCAGCAGACACACTATTAAAGGAATTGATATCCAAATGTTTGCAATTTAAAAGCACAACAAATCAAGTTATAGCTTTTTTATGACACTTTGAGAAAAATACTATTCAATGAAATGAATTATTTTGTAAAAAAAAAATCTTAACTGCCATAAGCTGTGGCCTCCATGCCAACGAGCATACTCAGTCATCCAAACCACTATAAGTGCAATATGGTTTACTGTCATGATAGGAGATTATGGGGAGGATAATAAGACAATGAAAAGGAGACTGGACACAAAGAATCAAAAGTCCGAATGTGATCCTTTGGCAGCTTATATCATAAACTTCACCCAGATATCAAGAAACCTTTTATATTTATATTAATAAAGATTATTTAAAAAAAAAGAAACCTGGGAAGAAATATTTCAGTTTATTCAGAGATCCTGTCTTAAAGGACTTACTGCAAATGGAAGATTTCTTTTACAATTTCCAGGATAAATGGCACAATAGGCAAGATCAAAAAAACCAAGAGGAAGAGCTACACAGGTTTCAGTAAGGTACCAATAGTGCCAGCTGGGGTAAACACAAAATTTTGGAGCATTCCAGCATATTCAGATCAACACATCCTGAAGAAGAATGGACTGATTCTGTGACAAACCACTCAATTTTGCAATTCTCTACTTAAAGCTAATTATCTCGTAACATCTTGGAAATGGCAAGTTCTTACCTTATCAAAGTAAAATTATTAATGCAACCATGCACAAGTTTATTTTATTTATTTTATTTTTCGAATTTATACCCCACCCTTCTCCTTGTTAGGACTCAGGGCGGCGAACAGGCATTATTAAAAACCATTACAAAACAATATATACTATTAAAAACATATTAAATTAACTTAAAACCCATGCTAAAAACCCTTTAAAACTCTAAAAAATTAAAATTTAAAAATATAGTCAGAAACGGGGGGCTACGCTAAGCCGGCTTGTGGGAATAGGTACGTCTTAAGGCGTTGGCGGAAGAGGCGGAGGTCCAAGGTAGTGCGAAGGTCGGGGGGTAGGTCGTTCCAGAGGGCCGGGCCCGCCACAGAGAAGGCCCTTCCCCTGGGTGTCGCAGACGGCACCCTGAGAAGGCCCTCTCTGTGGGAGCAGATCAGACGAAGGGATGTATGGGGCAGAAGGCGGTCTCGTATATAGCTAGGCCCCGAGCCATGGAGCAATTTGAAGATGGTCGTCAACACCTTGAAGCGCACTTGAAAGGCCACAGGCAGCCAGTGCAGCTTGTGCAGGAGAGGTGTTATGTGGGCTTGCCTTGGGGCACCCATAATCACCCGCGCGGCCGCATTCTGAACTAGCTGTAGCCTTCGAGTGCACCTCAAGGGGAGCCCCATGTAGAGAGCGTTACAGTAATCCAGCCGAGAAGTCACAAGCGCTAGAAGTTCATCTTCTAGCGTTTATTAATTCTTAGTTTATATTCTGACTAATTTGTTTTTTCCCCCAATAGGTATCTAGTGAATGTATTTATTCATAGCAAGGTAAGGTGAGCAATTTTGTGCCATCCTGTTTAGCCCAAGGATCTTACATATTAATTATTCATTTCCACTTTAAATTTGCCCAACAATTAGAATTGGATGCATACTTTCTTCCTGCTTCTCCATCCAACCATTCATCATTATTATTTACAGTTTCTGTTAGTAGCATTATGCAAATCAGCAACGCTTATTCTTCCCTTCTATATTTCAATAGTACAGAGCAGGAATGGCAAGTTTCTGTTGTCATTTATTTTACTGTGGTTTCTTTTTTCATTATGAATCCTTGTTTGTTTACTTAGAACATTTATTGGAATATTTATATTATTGTTGGTATGGCTATTTTCTTGGCAAAAAGCATTAATTCACAAGCAATGATTGAAAGGGATTATATGCTGGAACACAGATTTAATTTAAACCAGTGCAGACAATTTATTCAGGAAAAAAGTTCAGCTACAGGTTGGGATTGCCATATCCAGGCCTCATGTCCATCTACAAGCTTGCTTGATCTCACAAATAAACTTGGCTTTATACGAATTGGGTAGATCCAAACAAATGAACTGATTATTCCATTCATATTCTGCTACCAATGACAGATATTTTTCTCCAATCCACTAATTTTCCAAAAATGAAATTTGGCAGATATATACAAATCAGCACTTTCCCAAATAATAGGCTTAGGTGCTGGTGACAAGGAGAAAATGTTGAAAAGAGGGCTTTTGCCAGTTAGGATCATGCATGGGGAAAAACTTTTCCCAATTATATTCTTAGGAATGTAAGAATGAAATAAGAGAATTCTTCTACCTAGCCAGTTATTTTTCATCATAAATGTTTGACCTTATAGGATATTTGTATCCATTATTGTTCCATCTAGAACTGATAATGAGGCTATTTATGATCTTTTCCATATGGCCATGTCCCTGAGTCAACAAAACTCCGTGCTGGCATAAATTGTGCTGTTCCCATGCCAATCTCTTTTCTCTTTAATAAAACCAGCAGATAGCACTGTCATTACTGATATAATGTGGCTCAAATTAAGGAAAGAATTGGATGACTTCCCTGCCTTTGTTTTCCCTTGCATTAAGCAAGTATGTAAAATAATTCTGATCACTTTTTAGCATGTTATGTCCCATCTCCTGAATTTATCAGTTTGCCTAACTGCACTGAATTGACTTTTTGCTAATCTAATTTAGTTCATTGTCTATTTTATTCATTATCTAATTCATGGTGTATTAGTCAATGAGTTGATATTCTGCCTTTGGTGACAATCCTTACACTTTTATTTATGCCCCATTTAACAGTTCTATAAAGATTTATTAAACAACAATTTCTTTTTATATCCAAATCAGGAAATTTTGCTATAATCTATTTTTAAACGCAGGCATGAAATGTGGCCCAAACTCTAGCTGCATGCTCAGTTATTAGGGAAAGAATAATCCCCTTTGAACTGTAATGAAAAATTATAATTCAACAAATCATAGAAGTATTAAATTATAGTCTATGAAAAAAAACATTCCATTCACATATAATTAATTTGCTATTCATGGTTTATTTAATAACCAAAATCAACTAAGTTCACACAATATACTAAGCTAAAATCAACTAATATTATGGTACTTTTATGTGGGGATGAACTCCATTGCAGAATGGCAGAATGAAAGAATAGAAAAAGTGCAGAGCCCAGTTCTCAGTCCTGTTCCAATGAACTGTGAATAATCTTAGACTGATTCCTTTCTTCAGATACATTCTTATACACATAAAACTGAGATGGGAATGTGACCCTTCACATCATAAAGAAAGGAGAAGATTAAACCTATATAAATAACAACAATGGAATAATTTTTGCATTCAATCAAGCTGCAATTGCTTTTCTACCCCCACATATTTAATGTCACAGTTGTTGTTATGTACTATTTTAAGCACCTGAGCATTTCTTTTGATATTTGCAGGGTTTTTTTATTCCAACAAATCTGCTATTGCTAAAAAAGGAGAAAATCCAAATAGTACTGTACCATATTTTTCGGAGTATAAGACGCACCCAGGTTTTGAAGAGGCAATTTTTTTTAAAAAGTAGGTAGGTAGATAGGGGAATAGAAAGGGAGAGAAAGAGAGAGAAATACAGTAGGTAGGTAGGGAGAGAGAGCGTGTATATAGGTAGGTAGGTAGAGGGATAGAGAGAGAGAAATAGAGATATATATAGAGAAAAACAGTAGATAGGTAGGGAGAGAGAGAGAGTAGGTAGGTATATAGAGGGGGGAGAGAAATACAGTAGATAGGTAGGAAGAGAGAGAGTGTAGATAGGTAGGTAGAGGAATAGAGAGAGAGAAATAGAGAGAGAGAAATAGAGAGAGAGAGAGAGAGAAATACAGTAGATAGGTAGGGAGAGAGAGAGAGAGAGAGAGAGAGAGAGAGAGAGAAGGTACATAGGTAGGTAGATGTTTCCAGGTGTAATTTACCCATGTGCTGGAGGAGGAAATCACTGACCACCTTTGGAACAAATCTTTGTTTCTGCAGGCACAGTACTTGACCAACGTAATTCTCATCAATCACTCTAACTAAACAGCTTTCCGAAAGGGAAACCTCCCCCCCTTTTTACACTGTGCAAACCTCCCCCAAATGGCCCGTTTTTCATGAAAATGGGCCAGTTTTTTCCAAATAAAAGGCATGAATAGCCTTGGGGGGGGGGGCTTGCAGAGTGCTCCTGGGTGGATGGGGGAGGGGCAAAATGAGGAAAAACGGCCCATTATTTTGTGTGAAAACGGGCCGTGTTTTGGTCAAAACAATTGCATGCATAGCCTTATGGAGGCTTATAGAGTGCTGCTAGGGGCTGGGGGGCAAAAATGCCCTGTTTTTTTGCTCATTTCTGCCCCCCCCAGCCCCCAGGAGTTATCTGGAAGCCTCTATTAAAGCAGGACGTAAAGTGAGATTTGTACCTTAAATGTGAAACCTACTGGGTCAGGCTAGACAGCCTCTTAGGGACCCTTTTACTTCTATATTAATTAATTAATTTATTAATTTATTGAATTTATACCCCGCCCTTCTCCAAATGGACTCAGGGCGGCGGACAGGAAACTCAAAACATACAGAACATATAAACATTTTTAAACTTATTCCACTAAGGGCCTGTGTTAAACCGAATTAAAATCCCCATTTTACGACTGGCGGTGTTGGAGGCTGCGCAAGGCCGGCTAGTTGAAAAAGATGTGTCTTCAGACACTTGCGGAAGAGGCGGAGGTCAGAAATGGTACGGAGTTCAGGGGGCAGGTCGTTCCAAAGGGCTGGTTCTGCCACAGAGAAGGCTCTCCCCCTGGGCGTCGCCAGTCGGCATTGCCCGACCGACGGCACCCTGAGGAGGCCCTCTCTGTGGGAGCGTATCGGTCCAAGGGATGTATGGGGCAGGAGGCGGTCTCGCATGTAACTAGGCCCCGAGCCATGGAGCGCTTTAAAGATGGTCGTTAGGACCTTGAAGCGCACCCGAAAAACCACAGGAAGCCAGTGTAGCTCACGCAGGATAGGTGTTATATGGGAGTGTTTAGGCGCTCCCGTGATTACCCGCGCGGCCGCATTCTGGACTAACTGTAGCCTTCGGGCGCACCTCAAGGGAAGCCCCATGTAGAGAGCATTACAATAGTCGAGTCGAGACGTGACATAGGCGACATAGGCCGTTACTACTTGCAAAATAAGGGAAATGTGTGCCTAACCGCAGAGTTCAATAGTTCTTACAAAACCACAAGGTTCGGCTAAAGTTCACTTAAGAAACATGTATGGCTCAAGACAAAAGGAGAAGTAAAGACCCCAACTCCTTACAAGGCTTGGTCCTCAAGGTAGCCAATAGAAATGGTTTAAGTATTTTCATGTTCAAAACTGCTCTTTGAAAGATATTTAAGAACCTGCTTTTTCTATGGATCTTTGTCCGGGTGTTAGCAAAACTTATTTCTGCTCGGACCTTTGGCCAAAAATAAAAGGCTTATCTCGATCTCGTTCTCTGAGTCTCCTGATTTTCTGCAACATTTATGGCGAGCCTTAGCCAGGAGATAAGGAGCGATATTTCGCTGAGACCGGCACGGACCGACCAGGTGCCCAAATGGGACCGTCTAGTCATACCTTTCGGCGCCGACAGAGATTTCTCTGTAAGGAGACTCACGACCCCTCCCTGGGCATTTGGACGAACACCACCGGCCAAGAACCACGAGATAAAGATAAGCCCATCAATAACGCCGGGTGAGAGAAAAAGAAGACGCCTGCAGGCAAGTATTGTGGGAATTGTAGCCCCACTCCATTGAGAGTGGAAGAGGGGGCCCGATCACCCGCCTGAACCCGGGATAGCGTCCCTTCCTAACGGAACTGGCGTATCCTAATGAGGCTCTAGAAGTCACCGCAGTTCCTGAAGGCGACCGTGGTATTCCGGCACCTCAGGTCGGTGACAGTGTCTTAGAAATAGAACATGGGTGGTGAAGGAAGCATTCCTTGAATGCCTCTTCAATACATGTTACTCTATACTTCTGGATCTTTAAAAACATGCTAGTGTCTACTAGGAGATTCCCAAAAAAAATAGGTATAGAAAACTTTGGACCTTTAAAAATAGGCCAGCGTTTGCTGGAAGGTTTACAAAATTAATTACAACAGAGAAGACACTGAACATCCCAGGAAAAAAAAGAGTTGTAAGGTGTGTAGTCCTGAGTGGACAGAATACAACACTCTTAGAAAAACTCTGAGATATAGTTAGT
The DNA here is from genome assembly GCA_039707465.1 of Rhabdophis nuchalis. Lineage (NCBI taxonomy): Eukaryota > Metazoa > Chordata > Lepidosauria > Squamata > Natricidae > Rhabdophis > Rhabdophis nuchalis. The sequence goes on from CM077645.1 coordinate 130,785,328, forward strand.
TACCAGGATGAGTAACAAGCCTCCAGAAAGAGAGAGAGAAAGAGAGAGAGAGAGAAAGAAAGAAAGAAAGAAAGAAAGAAAGAAAGAAAGAAAGAAAGAAAGAAAAGAAAAGTCTCAACAAGAACATTTAGTTTCTGTGTTGTTTTAGCCTGCATGTTTGTCTTTGTTGATGTGTTTAAGTGTTTAAAAAGAGAACGAGAGAGAGTGTCTCTGACATCAGTGCCCTCCACATGTGTAACCTTGACATGAAATGGTTGACACTGAAGGGGTAGGAGACCCAGGGAGACAAAAGATGGAATCAGATATTGGTTAGAAGAGAACAAACGGACCCATTAGGTGGGGCCAGGAGGAAGGAAACCAAAAAAAGGTTCCTGAAGGGACAGATCAAGTGGACCACAAACCCGGTCCAAGGGAGTAGTTAAGACAAAAACTCAAATTGCCCCTAAGAGAAATTTTATTGCCAGGAGCTGAGGGGGAGCAGCGTAAAATGTGAGTGTATGCTCCATTCTCAATGGCTGATTTATATAATTGGAAAAATCAAACTCTTAATTATAGAGAAAATCCAGATGAGATGCATGTCCTTTTTGCATCCATTTTTCTGAACTCACCAGTCTACTTGGGCATTCAAAGTCTGATGGAAATTTCATAAACCCCAGAGAAAAGAAGCCTGGTGAAGGGAACCATGAATAAGCCTTTGCAGAAGGATCATGCAGAAAAATCCAGACTGGACATGGTTTCTGAAGGAACCAGATTGGGAACCTTAGTCCATTCAGCTGCAAAATTATTGGACCTTAGTTTTGTTAGGACTCAAACAAAAGTTAAGAACTTAGGGAAGGTCTATCAAGTTCAACAGAAACAGGATGAAAATCCAGGGGAATTCCTAGTATGAATAATCAGATCTTTAAGCAAAATACCAAATTAGATCCTGAGGTTGAAGAAAATAAGAGAATGGTCAAAACGATCTTCATTGGTCACTCTGCAGATGACATTAGGGCAAAAATTACAGAAGACGAGAAGGGGGGCCAAAAAGGCATCTCTGAACTACTTGTGGAATGAAAAAAAAAGAAATAATAATAATAATAATAATAATAATAATAATAATAATAATAATAATAATCTTTATTGTCATTGTAATAAAATAAAACAATTACAAAGCATATATTAATTGGGCTCAAAACCTCAAAGAAGGAACTTCAAAATGCAAAAGGAAACACTTTTTTTTTCCTCGCCGAAGCTCTTAGATAGAACGGTGGGAGGCCAGGGGACCTGCCAGAAGAATTGTATGAGGAGGGTTTTTTGCGGGGATCGGTAGTTAGAATCAGGTTGCTGTAGCCTGTCTCTGTGGTGACAAAACAACCCAAAGACAGGATGAAACTTCCTTTGGGAGTCCTTCTACAGGGCTGAGTGCCAAATAGATTTCCCTGAAATTTTCCCAGAAATTAGGATTTAGAGATCTCTTGGTTTTGTGTGTACTGAAAGATATTGTGCCAAGATTTGGGGTGCCTTTGTATATGGCCTCAGATTGTGGCCCATACTTCACAGCTCAGGTGACACAAATTGTTTACTAAGCTCTTGAAAATAAGTGGAAACTTCAAGCTGTCTATTCCCTACAAAGTAGTGGTGTTGAAACATTTTTTTAAAGATTAGATTTAATGACAAAACCATCTAATAGGAGACAATTATGAGGGTTTTTGGTTGTAGCAGGGTATTGTAGAATATGGAAACCAAATTTTGCCCTGCTAGCCAAACCACTGTATGAATCCACAAAAGAGACATAGATAAGAGAAGAGAAAAGATGTAGGGAAATAAACATTAGGACATAAACATCAATGAGGTAGAAATCTGCATGAACAAGCAGTCATATTTTCTACTACAAGCATTAAACTTTAGGAACATTTGTTAGCTTCAAAAAGTTATGCCATTAGTATACTGGGGGTATTGATTTTAAAATGTCTTATGTTTTGTCTGGGTATGTCTAGTTTAATGAAAAGAAGGACTAGGGGAGACATGATAGCAGTGTTCCAATATCTCAGGGGTTGCCACAAAGAAGAGGGAGTCAAACTATTCTCCAAGGCACCTGAAGGTAGAACAAGAATCAATGGGTGGAAACTAATCAAGGAGAGAAGCAACTTAGAAATGAGGAGGAATTTCCTGACAGTTAGAACAATTAATCAGTGGAACAGCTTGCCTCCAGAAGTTGTGAATGCCCCAACACTGCAAGTCTTTAAGAAGATATTGGATAGCCACTTGTCTGAAATGGTATAGGGTTTCCTGCCTAGGCAGGGGGTTGGACTAGAAGACCTCCAAGGTCCCTTCCAACTCTGCTATTGTATTGTATTATCTTAACAAGAAGGAAAACTTCATAATTAGACCTCTAAGAATCTATAAATGTATGTGGCATGGAGTGCAGATGCTGAAAAATAGATATAGCATAAACTAGCTGAGAGTGGAATGCCCCTTTAAATATTTAGTAATCATTTTAAGCATTTTATTGTTGATTGTTGTAGCAGCCAAAATAGAACAGTCCTACCATAACCTTTTAAGTAATCTTCATCTATTAGTGGACTAGTTCAAATAAATAAATAAGAAAAGTATCAGCAGAGGCTGTCTTCACAATAGGCAAGAGACAGGCTGAGAACCACAGCATGCATTCCCACATCCAGGAATTGATAAGTTCACATACTGAGATGATTAGTGAAACGAAGGAATACCCTGGAGAATATGCCTGAAGACTAGCTACTGCAACAAGCTGTGTGCCTGTGAATTTCATCCTAGTGTAACACCATGAAAAAGAAAATCAATTTCTTAGGGTCCTACCATTGTTTAATTGATGAGACCTGGAAGATACCAATGCTTTCAGACATTATGGTTGGATTGGAACTATAGGAGATAGGTGGTTCCTCAAATAACCAAGCTCTATGCCTGGTAAAGAGCAACATAACCAGCAACTTGAATTTTATTAGAAGTCTACCAATAAACAGTGCAGTTCATAAAGCAGAGGTAATTCATGGGCATGCTATGAACTGCCATAGATATGCAATCCACAAAGGGGGGTGAAAAAAAAAAGAGGAACCCTTTGGTTGGACACAGGAACAAAAGCAGGCATTTTAAAATTTAAAGTAAGAATAACTTACCAACTTTGAGAAAACTTTTCAATTTGTAAGCAGACAGAAAAGACAACACAGCTCTGGAAGTCCCGACTCAAGAAAAGGGGAAGTGGCAACAACCCACAGGTTAGCAAAATGGGGAGGGACTTTGCCTTAAAATCCTTGATGCAATCGCTCTTCTGATAAAGGAAGCTGATAAATTGACTTTTAGGCAGCCAATTACTGTATTTACTAGTCATGCAATTCATGGAGTATTAAAAACAAAGAGCATTAGTGTTCAAGTAGCAGAGTAGTGCGCTTTAATACGAGCACTAGAAAGGGCACAGAATGAAAGTATAAACATTTGGATGGATTCTAAATATGCAAAACTCACATTACATGTCCATGCTCTTAATAGCCCTCTTTTAAGGAAAAGCAACTAGTGTGCTTGCTCAGGAAAATTAAAGATTCTATATGAGGGAATCTGCACAATTTCTCCAAGCTGGATGGTCGGATCCAGCAGAAAAGGGAAGTTGTCAGCAAGCCGAGATGATCAGAGTCACCCTGACATAATAGCTTATGCAGCATTGGAAATGTGAAGGGAACTGAGTCCCAGATATTCTAAAGCAGGGGAACTCCAGGCAACTAGATTTGAAGTGATTAGAATCATACTCTTGAAACTCACCTTGAATGGGTGAATGCATTGCCACTGGCACTTTGGTCTGTGTAATACACTTCACGAAAGGGAATTAGATATTGATGATTATTGGGAGGCAGACCAGGTTGAGGCCCAACATCCAGTGCTTGAAGAAACGCCCCCTATAACTGTCCTACTGGCAACGGGCAGGCTACATATGGGGCAGAAGAGGCCCTACTGAAATCACCCCTGGAAGCTGATTTCTCAACGTACGGCTGAAGATTTGGAGGAGGAAGACAACATTCTATTTATTAGATATAAGGTGTATTAAAAAGTTTGAGCACCTATCAGGGAATGGCAAGCAAGTATTCATAGTCATAACTGCACTATCTCTTGCTTTAGTGAATGTGCTTACCCTTATTTTAATTTGCTGTATTGGATATTCATTCTTTTGGAACTGCCTCTTCTTCAGAAAGGCAGGTGCTGTACCTAAACTCATTGATTGTGACAGAGAGCATTACGAAACCCATGGAGACATGTTTGCGGAACCAGGGAGTGGGCTCTCTGTAGTGCTGTGTTAGTCCTAGGACTGTGGACATTGTATGTTACAAACAAAAGGTGGTTTTGTGGAACACCTAAGACTGATATTGCCCTTCCTCAACTCATATATAACCCCCGCCTTCTCCCTAACGTGGTGATTCTGTAGGTTAAGAGAATTGTGTTTGGAGAAGTTCTGCTAAGGGACAATTTTGAGCTTGTTGTAGCTTTGGCTGTTATTGGCAAAGGGCCTGCTAAGTGATAACATCCTGAATAGTAGTTCCCAATGTTGTGAGAATGCCTGAGTGACCCTCTTGCCCTTGAAGGAGGATCCGGGGATGTTGAGAACCCCAAAGAACAGGGTAGGATCAGGTTACAGGGTATGGATGCTTTGGGACAGGTCTGCTCCCACCAAAGGTGCATCGTCTATGCATGGGGATGGAACCATAGGCCAAACCCAAGACCTAAGGTCAAGCATTTGACCATTCCGGTAAGAATTGAGAAAAGGGAACTATATGTTAAGAACACTGGAGCTAGGTCAAAGCCTAATTAATCAGTCTGACCCTGCCCTAGGTCAAAAATGTTGGTTGTGTTTGTCTGCTGTCCCTTCATCTTACAACGCTGTTCCAGTTGAGTCTGATCTTTGGGAAAAGACCAGGGCCACAATAGTCCTTGAAAAGGGTGGTAGATGGGGAACCAAAGCGGCAGAAGCCCAGCTGCAAAGTGTCCTGTATAATGCATTCAAAAGGCTGGGGATGAGCCTCCTTCCCATTGTTGGCCCTAGAGCTGTTGGTGTAGAAATCCTAGGGTCACCCTCCTTGTGTGCAAAGTGGTATCAGGAACCAGGCATTCCTGTAGGGTCACTGACAAAAGAACAGTGCCCATCTGAAATGTACCTTGCTCCTAGCAAGACACTTACGGATGTAAAACTAACCAGTGGTCTATTTCCCTTGGAAATATAAGCTCCCATTATCTTTTTGAAGGTTGAGTCCTCAGAGATAAGCAAAAGGACCCTAAACTAGAAGTTCCATTGCATGTCAGTGGCAGGAACTTTGGGGGTCTGGACTAATGAGAAGAACCAATGTACCCATGCCTTTTCCATGAACATAGTTGTGTGTCTAGGAGAAAATGGGGTCTTTTGGGGGGAAACACCTCTTCCCCAAGATGGATGTTGTCAGTGGGGAACAAACTCTCCCTGTTCCTCTCATAGGACATGATCAGAAAAGAGTACCACTAGTAATCCCACTGTTAGTAATCCTGGGATTAGGAACAGCAGTTGGGATAGATGTAGGTGGGTTATCACACTCTACAATACAGTTTAAGCCATTATCTGATGGATTTCAAGAAAGCCTGAATCGAATTGCTGGTTGAAGTCCAAAGACCAGATAGATTCCTTGGCAGCAGTGGTTTTCCAAAACCTGCATGCCATAGACCTCCTGACAGCTGAGAAAGGTGGTTTGTGTCTATTCCTGGGAGAAGACTGTTGCTTTTGCATGAATAAGTCATGTTGCCCGAGATTTGCAGGAAAAGGACATCCAAAATTGAACAGAGGTTACAAGGAATGGACATGTGGTTTTCTTGGTTACTTGGTACCAGTTGGATCAAACAGATGTTATTTCTGCTGATATGTGGACTAGTCTTTATCCCTTGTGAAATCCCCTTGCTCAGGCAGCTTGTTATGAGATCAGTAAAGGAGATAAGGGTTGAGAAGGAGTTGGTCTTGATGGAAAGCCTCATTGACCATAAGATTCTCTCTGACCCCTTCGAAGATGAAAATTCAGATACAGAAATGTATGCACAATTTATACTCTGGGAACTAGAAAAGTTTTCTTGACAGATTTAAGTTTGATATATGATGTATTTGTCTTTTTCTGCTTACTGAGATGTATCATTATCATAACCTGATTGTATTATGTTGTTTGCATTACCTAATATGTACTTCTGAGATATTAACCTTGCCATATGCAATGCCAAATCTCATAATAAGACCCAATAAGGGGCTAGACTCAATTGTAGCTAAAATAGAGTCTAGAAGGGGGGAATAAAACAGGACGTAAAGTGAGATTTGTACCTTAAATGTGAAACCTACTGGGTCAGGCTAGACAGCCTCTTAGGGACCCTTTTACTTCTATATTAAAAGGCGACATAGGCCGTTACTACTTGCAAAATAAGGGAAATGTGTGCCTAACTGCAGAGTTAGTTCTTACAAAACCACAAGGTTCGGCTAAAGTTCACGTAAGAAACATGTATGGCTCAAGACAAAAGGAGAAGTAAAGACCCCAACTCCTTACAAGGCTTGGTCCTCAAGGTAGCCAATAGAAATGGTTTAAGTATTTTCATGTTCAAAACTGCTCTTTGAAAGATATTTAAGAACCTGCTTTTTCTATGGATCTTTGTCCGGGTGTTAGCAAAACTTATTTCTGCTCGGACCTTTGGCCAAAAATAAAAGGCTTATCTCGATCTCGTTCTCTGAGTCTCCTGATTTTCTGCAACACTATAAGGGTATGCAAGCGGCCATTTTGGTGAAGGGGGCGGGGTTTCAGGAGGCAAAAAGTGCTGTATTCCCAGCCGGCCTGGGATAGTCTCCCTGTCTTGGGGGTTTTACTGGGTAGTCTTAATATAGTTAGTTTTATGGGAATTTTAGCACAGGTTTAGTTTAATTTGGTTTTAGAATTGTTTGTATATTTCTTATTGTTTTTATTCTGCCTGTGCACCGCCCCGAGTCCCCATGGGGAGAGGGAGCGGTTTATAAGTATTAAAATTATTATTATTATTATTATTATTATTATTATTATTATTATTATTATTATTATTATTATTATTATTATTATTATTATTATTATTATTATTATTATTATTATTGTTGTTGTTGTTGTTATTGTTGTTGTTATTATTATTATTATTATTATTATTATTATTATTATTATTATTATTATTATTATTATTATTATTATTATTATTATAAGACGCACCCAGATTTTCAGCCTCTTTTTAGAGGAAAAAAGGTGCATCTTATATTTGGAAAAATACAGTATATCCTCTAATAACAGGACACTGCAGTTACAATAATTAAAACTTTAATAGCACACTAAAAAAAACCTGGAGTCTTTGGTGCTTTATGATCTTGGTTGTTTGTTTGCAGATGTTACTAAGTAGATAACATCATCATTGCTAATGAGTGAGTGTAGCTTACACTGAGAAACTATGAGCATTCTAGATCAAGCTAAACACAAAAGATACTAGTAAATTCTAGAAGCTTTGCATTCAGACAAATCTCTCATCAATGGACACATAGAAATAAACCACATTTGCATATCATTCAAAAGAGAGAATTTTATAAAAATAAGCAAAAAAGACCAAATATATCTTCTCCAACAACCAACACCCTTTTAAAATGTTCTCCAATCCTAAATTTTGAATAGATTAAGGAAAGGGGGAGGGAACCCACTCCCTTCAATCTTTCTGACTTATTTACATTCACTTGCTAATAAGATGGATGAAATACTCCGTTTAAATAGATGCAATTCTGATTTTTACAACTCAGCAGCTCTCTGCTTCACTGAAACCTGGCTAAATGAGGAAATTGATGACAACAGCATGCATATCCCAGGGTTTCGGATACAAAGAGTAGATAGAATTCCAGAATCATCAGGTAAAAAGAAGGGAGGCGGCTTACATTTATATATCAGCAACAGCTGGTCTCAGGATATAACTATCTATATCATTGATGGCGAACCTATGGCACGGGTGCCACAGGTGGCGCGCGGAACCATTTCTTAGGGCACACGAGGCATTGCCCTATAAGCTCCAGCGCGCATGTGTGCGCTGGCCAGCTGATTTAGGCCTTCTTTTGAGGCTGGTTTTTTTGCTCTCTGGAGGCTTCAGGGAAGCTTCTGAAGCCTTTGGAAGTGGGAGGGGGAGGCTGTTTCCACCCACCCTGGGCTCCTAGAAGCCTCTGAAGCCTGGGGAGGGTGAAAAAAGCACGCCAAAAGCAGGGGGTCACACACATAGCATTATGGGTGTGGCATGCTCATGCACGACCCCCCTGCACTCTCCCCACTTTTGGCACGCAAGCCAAAAAAGGTTAGCCATCACTGATCTATATAAATAAAAAGTTAACTATGAGTTTGTTCAAAACCGCTAATCTCAGAAACTACTGCACCAATCGCCACCAAATTTTCACACAATGTTCCTTACAAGTGCAGCACCAATGATACGTACAGATTGCGTGGATGGCACACTGGTGCCAGGTACATGCCACACAAATGTAAAACTGCAGCTCTTCTGTGTGTTTCCCTCACTCGCTCACTCGCCCCCCTCCCTTTCGCAGCCCCTCCCACCTGGCCGCTTTTCAGCTCAGGTCACCTGCACAAGCGGTGGAGCGGTCTGTGTCATATCCGCAACAGTCACCTCCTCAGTGGCCTCTCTCTCCTCCTCCACCATCGCCGCCGCCCCTGCCAAATCCTCCCCCCCACAAGACCGCTGCTGAGTCAGCGGCCTCTCTCGCTGCCCCCGCCACCCATGCCGCCAACTCCCCCCCACAAGGCCGCTGCCGAGTCAGCAGCCTCTCTCTCTCCTCTCTCTCTAGGTAGGTAGGTAGGTAGAGGGATAGAGGGAGATATACAGTAGGTAGGTAGGTAGGTAGGTAAGTAGAAAGGTAGGTAGAGGGATAGAGAGAGAGAGAGGGAGAAATACAGTAGGTAGGTAGGTAGAGAGATAGAGGGAGAAATACAGTAGGTAGGTAGGGGGATAGAGAGGGACAGGGAGAAATACAGTAGGTAGGTAGGTAGAGGGATAGAGAGTGAGAAGGAAAAAAAGTAGGTAGGTAGGTAAGTAGGTAGGTAGAGGGAGAGAGAGAGAAGGAAAAATACAATAGGTAGGTAGATAGGTAGAGGGATAGAGAGGGGGGGAGAAATACAGTAGGTAGGTAGGTATAGTAAGAGAGGGAGGGGATAGAGAGGGAGGGGAAACTGAGGCAGAGAAGGAAGGGGGTTGCTGAGAGGGTCTATGAGGGGAAACTTTCATTTAACCAAACTTGGCCACAGCAACGTGTGGCGGGTACAGCTAGTAGTATATAAATTATGTGATGAAAACTTAGAGTCTTTACTTATCAACTGTAAACCTTTTTACTCTCCATGAAAGTTATCCTCATTTCTCCTAATTGCTGTGTATGTTCCTCCACAAGCTTGTGTAAACAAGGCATTACAAATTCTAGCTGACCAGATTATGGAGGCTGAAGCCAAATACCCAGATTCACTGCCCATTATTTTAGGAGTCTTAAACAAAGCAAACTTAAGGAAAGAGCTTCAAAAATATTTTCAGCATGTTAATTGACCCACTAGAGGCAAGAACACTTTAGACCATTGCTACAAAACACTAAAAGATGCTCATCAGTATTTACTATGAGCAGCTGTGGGGCACTCTGATCATTGCATGATTCACCTTGTACCTGCTTACAGACAAAGGCTTAAAACCATGAAACCAACAATTAAATCAGTGAGGACTTGGACTGAGGAGGCAAATCTAAAGCTACAGGCTTGCCTTGATTGCACTGGAATGATTTCAAAGATACCTCTGCAGACTTGGATAAACTTACAGATACTGTAACATCATATGCCAGCTTCTATGAAGACCTATGTGTCTTCATAGAAGCTGATTGTACAGCATTCTATCACCTTTTCTCTAGGCTTCCTCTTTGGAGCATCCTAGCTGCTTATGTTTAGCTCCTTGCAAATATACAGTAACAATAAACCTTGGTTCACAGCTAAACATAAACAGCTAGGATGCTCCAAAGAGGAAGCCTAGAGAAAAGGTGATAGAATGCTGTACAATCAGGCCAAACGCATATTAACAAGGAAAATCAGAACAGCAAAAAGAAGCTACTCTGAAAAGCTAAGGAATCAGTTCTCAACATGTGGAAAACTCTTAAAAATATCACTGGTTATGGCAACCTTCCTTCCCAGGCTGAAGGAAATCAACAACTGGCAGATGACCTGAATATGTTTTACTGCAGGTTTGTAAGGGAACTAGAGCCACCTATCTCTACAACCCCCATCTCAGATACACCAACAACAGCCAAACCTCCTACAAACAACCCTATCCCATTGGGTTCGCAACCCCTGGTGATCACAGAAAAGGAAATGCAATTTCACAGACGAAAGCCAGGAAAAGCAACAGGTCCAGATAAGATAATTCCTTCTTGTTTAAAAGTCTGTGCTAATCAATTGGCCGCCATTTTCACCTGAATCTTTAATAAATCACTAGAGATGTGCTATGTTCCTTCTTGCTTTAAACGCTCTACTATCATCCCAGTGCTGAAGAAGCCCTCCATCAAGGAACTGAATGACTACAGACCAGTTGCTCTAACATCTGTAGTTATGAAAATCTTTGAAGGACTAGTGCTTTCCCACCTGAAGACTATTACGGATCCACTGTTAGACACACACCCCTGCAATTTGCACACCCAGCAAATAGATCGACAGATGATGCTGTTAATATGGCTCTGCACTACATCCTACAATATCTTGAATCTCCAAAGAGCTACGCTAGGGTCCTCTGTAAACTTTAGTTCAGCATTCAATACCATCATTCCAGACATTCTTCTAACTAAACTAAACCAACTAGCGGTACCTGAACACACCTGTAAGTGGACCATAAGTTTCCTAACAGACAGGAAGCAGCAGGTGAAGCTAAGCAGAATCATATTGGATACCTGTACAATTAGCACAGGGGCTCCCCAAAGCTGTGTGCTCTCTCCACTTCTCTCTATATCCCAATGACTGCATCTCAAATGATCCACCTGTTAAACTACTATAGTTTGCAGATAACATAACAGTGACTGGTCTCATTCGAGACAATGATGAATCCACATACAGAGGGGAGCCTGAACAACTTGCCTCATACTATGACTGGAACAATCTGGAACTGAACACATTCAAAATGGTAGAAATGGTGATAGACTTTAGGAGAAAACCTCCCATACTACCACCTCATACAATACTAGACAACACAGTATTAACAGTAGAGGCATTCAATTTTCTAGGTTCTATCATATCTTAAGACCTAAAATGAACACCTAACATCAAAAGCATCATCAAAATAGCACAACCAACACAGAAAGCTCAAACTGTCCAAGGAACTGCTGATACGGTTCTACAGAAGAAAGATTGAGTCTGTCATCTGCATTTCTATAACTATCTGGTTCGGTTCTGCAACCCAACCAGAGAGACACAGACTTCAGAGGATACGGTAATAAGAACTACAGAAAAAACAATTACTATCAACCTACCTTTCATTGAGGACCTGTATACTGCACGAGTCAAAAAGAGAGCTGTGAAAATATTTACAGACCCTTCACATCCTGGACATAAATTGTTTCAACTCCTACCCTCAAAATGATGCTAGAGCACTGCACAATGAACAACTAGTTACAAGAACACTTTTTCCCCACATGCCATCACTCTGCTAAACAAATAATTTCCTCAAAACTGTCAAACTATTTACTAAGTCTGCATTACTATTACTATTAATCTTCTCATCGTTCTTATCACCCATTACTCTGTTGCTTGTATCCTTATGATTTATATTGATTGTTTCCTAGTATGATTTGATTGCTTACTTGTACCCTATGACTATCATTAAGTGTTGTACCTTATGATTCGTGATGCATTCATCACGAATCTTTTCTTTTATGTGCAATGAGAGCATATGCACCAAAGACAAATTCTTTGTGTGTCCAATCACACTTGGCCAATAAAGAATTCTATTCTATTTTTCTACCTCAGGAAAAGGTGAGCAGATGTTTTTATTCCACTTGTACATACCTGAATTGAGAAGCTTGTAATTGGAAACAAGGACAAACTCCTTTTGAAAGAGCCTAGGTGTTTGTGTCTTCCGCTGAAGGGAAAAACAGCAACTGCAGCTTGCTGTCTGGGTGTCTGCTTACCAACTATTCTGAATTTCAGATGTGCGAAGAGATATGAAGTTGTGGGAAGAAGGAGGCTCCTTGAAAATTAAATGTTTGATTGAGGAAGACAGGAAAGAAGAAGAGGCATGAATTATAGAATCAAGTTTATCTTGTTCCTCAAGTATTACTTTTAATGGGGAAGGATAACTTTGAGAGCAGAAGTTATCAAGAGGAACACTCCAAAAATGTTTTTTACTCCCCCCCATTTCCTTTTCAGCATATGTATAAACAGAGAAGATAACACTGTGACATGATCTGTCCTTTGCTGGCCCATAGAAATTGAGCAAAAGCATAGAGTATGGAAATCTGGATCAATTCAAATCTGAGCTCTATTGAAGAGACACACCAAACCATCCTTTGTCCTTCAATTTAGTCTACTCAATATTGGACAATGGGAAGATGCCACATATATTGGTTGGGCTCACATGAATAGCCAATATAGTCTGCTTAGTTTAGGCTTAGAATGTTGTGCAAACTCCATCATTAGGATTGATGCCTCACAATTAATGTTTGAGCGTGTTGCAAAAGGTGTTTTTTCTCCAGGACCACCACAGTTGTGTTCAATAAATCATGATTAAACAAACTGAAATTAGCATTTTGTGCAAATATAGTTTCATGAAAATGGCAGTCCTTGGAAGTTCAGTATTATCAATCAGCTTTCAATTTTATAAGTCTCTCAACTGGCCTTATAACTCAACTGCTTGACACGGGAAGTCAGGACTAGTGTATATTTTGCCAAAATTCTGGATATTCCCCTAAAGAAACAAGAAAGGAAATTGAGAAAGAAGGTCTGTAGTGAAGGATTAGGGTAAGTTAGCATAAAATCAATGATTGGTTTTAATTCAATTAACTGGGCAATTTAGCAAATCATATTTATATTGTTTCAAGGGAGTTTTTCGAGATGTTGAAGAGATTGGAATTAGAGTTGCTTTTTATCTTAAACATTATAGTTAATAAATTATTCATGTGATGAATGAGTGTGCTTTAAATAATTCATTTGTATGCCTCATTTCATTCTTTTCTATGATGGACGGCATTCCAATAAGGCATCATTCAATGTGTCCTCCACATTAGCCACTTTATAAATTGGAAAGAGAAATGCATGAAAGGTATTTGACAAGCAACTGTCCTGCTCTTGCGTCAGCTCTACAAAGAGATGGTTCAAGTTAAAGAAGTCATCTTCTAGTCACCACATGTCCAATTACAAGAGTCAAGGGCACAATCAACCACCCTTCTATTCTGTAGTCACCTAAAGGTAAAGGCCCCCCTCGCACATGCGTGCTAATCAGGGGTGGGTTCCTGCCAGTTCTAACCTCTTCTATAGAAGAGGTTCCACAAATCTTCAGTGTCGTTTAGAACTGGTTTCAGCTCCCTCCCCCCATCCGTCCGCACATCATCATGATGAAGAGCAAGAGGAGGAATTCTGGGAGTTGAAGTCCACAAGTCTTAAAGCTGTCAAGTTTGAACCCCCCTGGGGTTATTTTCTAAAGAGTTAGTGGTGCAAGGGTCTTGTAACTTGACAGCTTTAAGACTTGCGTGCTTCAAATGCCAGAGTTTCTGACCAACATTTTGGTTGCTAAGCAAGAGCATTGTTGAGTTTCACCACAGTTTACAAGTTGGCCAGTCCCACTTGGTCACATGTCTGGCAAGCCACTCCCACCTGGTCACATGTCTGGCAAGCCACTCCCACCTGGTCACATGTCTGGCAAGCCACTCCCACAAAGTAGGCCACACCTACAGAAGAGGTTCTAAAAAAATTTGAAACCCACCACTGGTGCTAATTGAGGAGGCGGTGCTCATCTCCATTTCAAAGCCAGCGCTGTCTGAATACATCTCCATGATCATGTGGTCAGCATGACTAATAGTATAGTATTAGTCTTTATTGTCATTTTACAAAAAAAATTCAATGAAATTGGTTTTAGTCTCACTGGTGCTAAATTATACAATGAAACGAAAAAAGAAAGAAAAAGAAAAAACTAGTCATATGTTTCCATGTGTGCATGGAGCGATTGTGGTTGTATTTGAAAGTCTGACAGCCCAAGGATAGAAAGTATTTTTAAACCTATTTGTTTGGCTGGTTATACTTTGATGTCTTCTGCCTGATGGTAGAAGTGCAAAGAGACACTGACCAGGGTGTGAATCATCTCTGAGTATCTTCCTTACTCTGCTAAAGCAGCAAGACATGGCGATGTCATCCAATGGTGTTAGAGTGCAACCGATGGTTTCTTGTGCTGAATTGATCACTCTCTGTAGTGTCTTCCTGTCTGCATCAGTTAAACCAGCATACCATACTGTAATACAATATGTGAGGACACTTTCTGTGGTGGACCAATAGAAAGAAGTCATCAGCTGTTGTTCCACCTGATTTTTTTTTGCAGGACTCTAAGAAAATGAAGTCTCTGTTGGGCTTTTCCAATCACCAGGGACGTGTTGTTTTTCCAGGGGAGATCTTGACTTATAAGCACTCCTAAGAATTAAAAGAGGAAACCCTCTCCACACAGACCCCCTAGATATACACACAGTGGGGCAGTTTCCTCTCTGTGCTTCCAGAAATCTAGCACCATCTCCTTTGTCTTACTAGTATTTAGATGTAAGTTGTTTTTTGAGCACCATGCAGATACCTTCTGGACTTCTTCCATGTATGCTGATTCATCCCCTCCAGTTATGAGACTCAGCATCATTGTCTGCAAACTTTATTATGATGTTGGATGGATCAGAGAATATGAGGTCATATGTATACAGGGAGTACAAGTAGGGGCTGAGCACACAGCCCTGAGGGAAGCTGTGCTGAGCTTCAGTGTGGAAGATGTAAAAGACCCAGTCCTTACTGTTTGTGAATGATCCGTCAGGAAGTCTTTGATCCAGTCACAAGTGATGGGAGGAAAATTCAGGTCAGTCAGATTTTCAATAAGATTGCCTGGTAAGATGGTGTTAAAGGCTGAGCTATAGTCTATAAAATGCATTCTGACATAATTCCCAGATTTCTCAAGGTGGCTCAGTGCAATATGTAGAGCAGTGGTGATGGCATTCCCTGTCGACCTGTTGCTTCTATAAGCAAACTGATGTTGATCAAAATTTGGTGGAAGACAGGACCTGAGGTGTTGTAAGACCAGTCTCTCAAAGCACTTCATCACTATAGAAATCAGTGCAATGGGTCTATAGTCATTCAGACTCTTTATGGCTGCTTTCTTTGGAACTGGGATAATTGTGGCTGCTTTCAAGTATGATGGTGCTTTAGTCTGTTGCAGGGATTGGTCAGCACAGGTTTTTACCACTTTTCCCAATACCCCGTCTGGACCTGCAGCTTTGTTGGGATTTACAGCCTTCAGCACAGCTCTCACTTGATGTTCATCCAGGGTGAGTGGCTGGAGGTTAGAGGGCCTTTAGGCTAGAGCCCAGATACCGGTCTTTTGACCTCAAAACAGGCAAAGAAGTTATTTAGCTCCTCTACTAACAGGGCATTAGCATTGGCTATTTTTTTCGTATTGCCCTTATAGTTGGTTAGGTGGTGTAACCCCTGCCACACCTGTCTTATTATCTTCCAGATGCTTCTCTACCTTTTGTTTGTATTTCTGTTTAGCCACCTTAATGCCTCTTCTCAAGTTTGCTTCTTCATTGTATTTGTCTTCGTGAAGCCAGGGCAAACTAAACGCCAAAGGTGCACAGAACACTGTTACCTTCCCACCGAAGGTGGTCCCTGTTTTTCTACTTGCATTTTTATATGCTTTTGAACTGCTATGTTGGCAGAAGCTGGGACAAGTAATGAGATCTCATGCCATTATGCGACACTAGGGATTTGAACCACTGAACTGCCAACCTTCTGATCCACAAGCTCAGCATCTTAGCCACTGAGCCACCACTTCCCTGTAGTCACCTAAGCAGGTGAATTAATTTCTTTTAGTAATATTAAAGTGTCCTAGGGCTCCAGGACACAGTTGCTATCAGGAGAGCTCTTTACCTCTCCAGCAGATCTTGAGAGACCAGATTCTTAAGGCCTAGGGTGCTATGAGATTACCTGCTGTATGGACCCCACTCTGTGTGTAAGCACTAAGTGTGCCCAATTGAGTAAGTTCCGTCATTTAATTGAATTGAAGTAGGCATAGGCAGATCTCAGATCAGGAAAGAAACTCTAAATATAATTTAGCTAGCATTGACCCATTAACGAAAACACTACATTTTCTTCCAAGTACTCCCTCCCTCCATTTTTCATCTTGCTCACTTTTCTCAAGTATATTTAACATACAATAGTGTTTCTCAACCATGGCGACTTTAAGTCCTGTGGACTTCAACTCCCAGAATTCCCCAGCCAGCTGTGCTGGGGGATTCTGGGAGTTGAAGTCCACAAGACTTAAAGTCGCCAAGGTTGAGAAACACTGCAATAGACACTAGATGGCAGTTGTCTCAGAGACAAATGTATTAATTATTGGTTGCATTACAAGCAGGAGTTGTTTTGCTTAAGCAACTTGTTTAACACTGTTTAATAGTGTTCTGAGTGGGGTATTCTGGGAGTTGAACTCCATGCAGTTTAAAGGTTGAGAAACACCGGTCTACAATTTAGATAAAGATCTTCATGGCCTCTTACACTATGAACTCCTAATCAAAGATATCAATTTCATATTTTCCAGCTCATATTTTCTTAAATTTTAAATTGTTTCTTATTTTACCGTTCCGGTATGGTGCTCCGGAGGGCCCACCCGCCCACCCTCGCTTCTTACCGTCCTTTTATGTCGTCAGCATTTCTGCGCACAGGCACAGCGCATACAGCACCTGTGCGACACTCCGCTGAGCAGCTGGAGCATTGCAGAGGCTCGCAAAAGCGCCAAGACCCATGTATGTGCTGTGTGCTTGTGCATGCATGAGCACACTGTGCACTGCTGCACGTGTCCATGTGGACGCCGCCTGGGCCGTTCCAACCGTACTGGCTGGAACAGAATCCGAAACCCACCACTGGTCCAACCAATACATATGGCACCAAAGCTATCAGTGCTCCCATTGCCCAATATTGAGTAGACTAAATTGAGGGGCAAAGGATGGTGTGTCTCCTCAACAGAGCCCAGATTTGAATTGATCCAGACTTCCACGCTCTGTGCTTTTGCCCAATTTCAATAGGTCAGCAAAGAAGGTGACAAATAAAAAAAACTGGAAGAGATCCAGATAGACAGAGGAATCAAATTATAACTCATATAGGATGTTATTTTTTTAAATTAGTGCTTGTTCTATTTTGAATTAGGTTTTTTAAAATTGAAAATGACTACATAGAATTATAAATAAGACGCCTTATTCATTTCATAAGTAAATAAATGCAAAAAGAACGAGATGTAAGAGAGTGAGAAAAACAACTACATGAGACTTTTTGTCTAGGTTGGGATATTTTGCAGGGAGAGACCTGTTTCATTAAGATTGCAAGCCTCCAATGAGAGATTACAGTAGCTCCAAAGGCATTCCTTGGAAGGGAGATTGTTCTGGAGAATGCATAAGTAGATGCATGCATGCTGTAGATAAAGGTGCTCACTACAAATCAAAACCAGAAACCCCAGTTCTTGAGATAAGATATTGATTTTTAATAGGTTTGTTGCAGTGATGGGTTTCAAAAAATTTTTAGAACCTCTTCTGTAGGTGTGGCCTGTTTTGTGGGAGTGGCTTGCCGGCCATGTGACTGGGTGAGAGTGGCTTGCCAGACATGTGACCAGGTGGGAGTGGCTTGCCAGACATGTGACCGAATGGAAATGGCATGGCAGTCATGTGACTGGGTGGGCATGGCCAACTTGTAAAATGTGGTGAAACTCACTTAATAACACTCTTGCTTAGCAACCAAAATGTTGGCTCAGAAACTCTGGCATTTGAAGCACACAAGTTTTAAAGCTGTCAAGTTACAAGACCCTTGCACCCCTAAACCTTTAGAAATATAAACCCCCAGGGGTGTTCAAACTTGACAGCTTTAAGACTTGTGGACTTCAGCTTCCAGAATTCCTCCTCCAGTCATGTTGGCTCAGGAACTCTGGCATTGAAGCACGCAAGTCTTAAAGCTGTCAAATTACAAAACCCTTGCACCCCTAACCCTTTAGGAAAAAAACCCCAGGGGTGTTCAAACTTGACAGCTTTAAGACTTGTGGACTTCAACTCCCAGAATTCCTCCTCTCGCTCTTCAACTTGATGATGTGCGGACAGGCGGCTGGAACCGGTTCTATAGAAGAGGTTAGAACTGGCAGGCACCCACCCTGGTTTGTCGTCAGTGTAGCCTCCTTGCCAGATATTCACAATAGCACATGCTGCTGGCCAGACAGAAAACACGTGAAGATGACATTCCCTTTGTCATATAACAGAAAAGCTCCATTCTCCAGACTCTCCCTCTGCTAAAGGTGGGGGGGCTGGGGATTTTAAAACTTGAGTTGAACTCAAACAAACTGTGGACCCAGCTTGGGAAAAGTACCAAATAAACTTTCCCCCAAGCCTTCGAATAAATTTGCTTCTGATTAAAATTGGTAAAAAAAGAAAAAAAGCAGTGGATCTTTGCCTGAAGTGGTGGGAAAACAGTTAGAAAAAAAAGAAAGTGGATCTTTGTGTGAAGAGGATACTATTTCTGTACAGATAGATTAATATTTATAACCATGAAATTTACATTATTATTATTTTCATTCTTGCATGATACCACATTCTTCTCAATGGAGTCCCGATGATTCAGCAGTTAAAATGCTGAGTGTCAGGCCTACAGTCATATTCCTTTTAGGATCTTCGCACCATCACGACCTTCGCACCATCACGGACCTACGCCTCTTCCGCCGGGCCCTCAAAACACACTTTTTCCATCTGGCTGGCCTGGCATAGATTAATTGATTTAATTTTAAATATAACATTTTTAATAGTTTTTAATTACATTTTAGCACAGATTTTCCAAATTTAATTCTATTTTTATACTGTGATTGTATGTTATGGGTGTTTTTTATTCTTTCTGTGCACGGCCCTGAGTCCCACCAGGGAGACAGGGCGGTATAGAAATTTGATTAAATAAATAAATAAAATAAATAAAAGGATCTTTGGCCTGCCACACTCTCTTTCTTTACTATGCTGTTTCTTTAGTGGGTAATTGAAAGGGGGGAATAGTAAGGAGTAGAATTTTATAATGTGTTGTTGTCAAAATAAAACATTCCTTTCTAGAAGCCCAAGGTCATCTTTTGTCTCTCCACCTG
This sequence comes from Rhabdophis nuchalis, assembly GCA_039707465.1. Classification (NCBI taxonomy): domain Eukaryota; kingdom Metazoa; phylum Chordata; class Lepidosauria; order Squamata; family Natricidae; genus Rhabdophis; species Rhabdophis nuchalis. Next base: position 130,804,741 of record CM077645.1, read on the forward strand.
ACCGGAACTAGATGGATGGAAATGCCAGAGTGGCAGAGGAAGATTGAACCATGTGATGGACTTTTAGGTGTGGGGACAAGGTTTTGAACTTTCAACTGGGTGGAAACCCAGGAAGCTTTCAGATTTGGGTTTCCACAGATTGTACCAACATGTCTCTCTTATTAAATTGGAACTTTGATGAAAGCTATGCCTTGAACACTGATTTAATTCTGGATGATATTTGGAATGCTGACACTGAGCTTATCAACTGGAAAGTTGGGAGCTTGGGCTCAAGACTTGAGTGCTGCACAAGGAGGTAAGCTCCTGTTACTTGTGCCAGCTCCAATATGCAAGTGTGATTAGATAAATACTTTGATGGGAAGATGACAGCATTTTGTGGGTCTTGGTGTAGTCATGCTGGCCACATGATCACGGAAGTGTCTTCAGACAATGCTGGCTCCCTTGGCTAATAAATAGAGATGAGCACCACTCTCTAGAGCCAGACACTACTGGATAGGGCACGGGTGTCAAGCTGGACTTCTTCGAGGGCCATATCAGCATAGTTTGCAGGCTTGTGGTGGGGGCGGGGAGTGGTGTGGGGGAGATGGGACAAATGCCTCCTGCGGTACCTTGCCAGCCAAAAACCCCTCTGCCCTGTTTTCAGCCTGAATGGCCTCCTGCAGCATTTTACTGGCCTAAAAAGGGTACAGATGTGTGTGCACATAGTCCCCCAGCACCTCATATTCGCCCTCCATGGCAGTGGTGGGTTGTAGGCGGTACGCCCCGGTATGGGCGTACTGGAGCCTGCCCGGAGCACCAGGTACCTTTCTGATATGGTGCTCTGGAGAGCCCACCCACCTGCTGTTGTTCCTTACCTGTGATTTAAGCTTTTGGCGCTTCCATGCACGCACATGGCAAGTACAGAACCTCTGTGATGCTCCACCAAGCAGCTGGAGTGTCGTGGAGGATTGTGGAAGCATCGCAGGTAGGTACAACGCAGGCGCATGCTGCGTGCATCCATGTTGGCGATGCCAGGCCCGTTCCTACCATACCGGTTGGAACAAGATCCGGAACTCACCACTGCTCCATGGCCTCCAGCAGCACTCTGCTGGCCAAAAACAGGCCTCATGGAGGCCTCCCATTTTTCGCCGGCAGAGTGCTGCAGGAGGCTGCGGATGCCAAAAAGGAGCAATTGTGTGTGTGTGTGGGGGGGGGTGTTATACACCTTGGTTGGGCCAGCAGAGGTACTGCAGGCCATTCCTTTGATATTTTCATGCTGACCCCATGGGCCATATTTAAGCACCTTGTGGGCCTGATCTGGCCCATGGGCCTTGAGTTTGACATCCCTGGGATAGGGGAAACCTTTATTGTTAACTTTAAATCCTTTCCCTTTCTTACTAACTCATTCTCCAAGCTAGAAAAAATGGCTCATGTCAGTTCTGATTCATAACTCAGACAGGTGCAAAAAACCATAGATTTTCCTTAAAATTTCCTTGTGAGATAATTGTGATGTGTAACCTACTGTAATTTGAAATTTCTCCAGTTCTAGAAAGGATCGAACTACCTGCATTCTGCTTAAAAGCAATTTATTTTTGTGTGTATATGATTTTCTTATAGGATGCTGTCCTGTGTTCTGAATATGTCTATGTTTTAAACTAGAGTGAATGTTGGAATTTTATTATTTAATATTAAAAAGGGGGATTTTTAAAAAACATTTTTCCTTCTTATTAAATTAAAGATGGATTTTGCTTATCTCTTGTGAGATTGGTGTGTTTCTCAAGAGGACAGGAAAGGCTGAATCTTTTAGCCAGATATTTCCATGCTATATGACCAGGAAGTGAGATTATAGAAATTATTCCTTATTGAGGGAGAGGATGCATTTTGGCCACTTAATTGTGAGAAAGGCAACAGGTTTAGACAACTGGATCTGTCGCATATGCTAAGATTGGATCATGAGTAGCAGATGGTGTAATAGTTGTGTGAATAGCTTTGGTAAATAGGAGGAAAAATTGCCTTCTGGGCAATGGTCTGAAATCTCAGCCCACAAAAGGAAGCAAGGGGGACAAACCATCTCAGAAGGGGTTCTCCTTAGTTCTCTGGAAAATAAAAATACAGGAGGGGAGAGATGCATTTCAGACATGCAAGATTCTGTTACTTTAATCTTACAAAAAAGAGTGTTGTTACTCATGACTTTGGTTACTGCCTGGACTACCTCAAAGGGCTGACAGTGAGGCTCCCTGTTGAGGGTAGCTACAGCAGTAGGCTTAACTCAATCCCAAACAGGAGGAAATGCCAGGGTGATCAAACTCAAGACTTCTGGGGAGTTTGAGACCCCCATCCTTCTCCCCCTGGACTTAATCACCAGTTAAGAGGCTTAATTTATTCTTATTCCAATATACGATAACTTGATGAGAACTATTTTGCAAATTTTTCTGTATTAATTATTGTATTTCTGTGAAGTGATTTCAGTAATATTAGCAGTCAATCTGTCTACTGTTCACAAGTAGGAGTTGGCATTTACATTATGTGGATTTTCCAAAGCAGGGGAGGAGACTGGTCCATCAGTGCCTCCAGAAAGGGTGGAGACACACAGTTTATTTAAAGCAAACGGAATAAGAGCTGCAAAGGTCTTGAGAGGAGTTTTTGGGAGAACAGTTTTTAAAATTAGGGCAGCTTTTTCTTTCACAAAAGAAATATATAGTCATACATAACAATCAAAAGTCTTGAGTACTGCAGAATTTGCCTTACATTTTGAAGTTATATTACTTTGATAATCAATATAA